>VYZR01029841.1:0-16830 GCA_013400675.1 Oxylabes madagascariensis
CTACTCTGTGAAGAGACCTGACTAAAACTTAATATAAGGCTCAGAGCTGCACCCCTGGGCAGCACAGAATCTGAAAAACATGAAAGCTAAAACTTAAGGCATCACCCTCATCCCAAGAAGAAGCCAGTGGCTTCAAAGAGATTGGAGTCTCCTGAACCCCTTTATCCATGTCTCACCCTCATCCCAAAAAGAAGCCAGTGGCTTCAAAGAGTTTGGAGTCTCCTTGCAGAGCTCAGGGCACTTGATTTCTCCATCTCAGCAGCAGAGGTGACCTTCTCATCGCTGCTCTTTACTCCTCCTTTTCTCCACCCAATGCAGACGCTCTCAACAGGGCCAGTGCTCCTCACCTGTGGTTCTCAGGCCCTTCCAGGAAGGGAACAGGGAGTTAAAAGCATCGGGGATGAGAAGAAAGCCAGGCCTAGCACTGGCGTGGCTGCCTGAAGGTCAAACACACTCATCCTTTTATTGGCATGAGAATTGACACCGGTTTTATTAAAGCAGTCTGGCCACTGTCTAAATACTGCTGTGGCCACACACACATGGTCTGGCCAAGAAACCCTCTGATGCACAGACTGGCTGAAGGGCAGGGAAGCTGGGCGGGCTGATATCCCTTCTCCTGAGGTCTGGACACTGGGTCTGGCCTCCTTCCAGCCAGAAGAAGCAATTTTTTTTTTTTTGTGGCATCCATAGGATCCGCAGAGATGCTGCTGATCCCGAATCCCACTCCTCCTCAGCCGTCCCTGTACGTGCACACCCCCAGCCTGGCAGCCAGCCCACGGCATTTGTGAGCCCTGTCAGGTTTGTGCAGCGCAGCAAAGGGGCTGTGGGGAACATTTCTTTTATTTATCAGATTCCATTTCACACCGGTGAACCATAAAATTATAACCACAGCTTTTCCCGGCCTGTTACGGCTCCGTGACATCTGTCTGTCTGTCTCTCTCCTGCCCACACGAGTGCAGCCTGGTGGCAATAATGGATGTCCTGAAGGAGCAATTTCACCTCTGCTTCCCGAGGATTACAGGCTGCCTCCTCCCAAAGCAGCAATCCCTGCCCCTGGTTTATTAACCCAACAGCAGGCATGGAGAAAAGCCCTCGCTCGGCACAGGCAGGAGAGTGGTTTCCTCAGCATTTATGGAGAGCAGGAAATTAGGAAATGTGTTATCAAGGCAGATGAGGAGCAGGTTCAAGTCTCACCAAAATAATAGGTGGGGAGGAGAGTTTCCTTCCAGCTGCCTGGGATTTTACCTGAGGAGAGCTGTAGATGTCCTGCTTTAATGCCAGGAGTTAGAATATCACCTTTTTGGCTCGTGTTTCAGGAAAACACAAGAGTTCCTGCCCCTGTTCCTTTATCTCCTCCAGAGGACACACAGATTTTATAGGTGTTTGTCCCAAAAGGAGGTGAAGGGAAAGTGAGGTTTAACACCTACTTTATTTCTTGTTTCACCCATGGCTCCCTGAATCAGCAACTCCAAACATCCTTTCCTGTCTGAAGATCTTATTTGTACCTTTGGAAACAGAGATAGCCTGGGAAGAAGGGAAAACAAACCAGGTAGGAGCCCAGTTCAAATCCCTCCCTGGCCTGAGACTCACATCTGCAGAAATTATTTAATCTCCAATTCCCTCCATGCAGCCAAAGCATCTCTGAAATGGACACAAACCCCACCCAGGACTATTTCTGCACATTCCTCATGAAGGGAGGTGGGATAAATCTGGAGCTTTTTTTTCCCCCTGATGCAAAGCAAGAGCTAGCTCCTATTTGCAGCTCCCAAGGATGCTGTGAAGCTCCAAGACTGGTGGGATTGCCTGGTGCTAATGGGGGATGTTTAGAAAAGCATGTTCTGAATCCCTGGAAACATTTAGCTCAGCCAGTTTGTTTTCCTAAAAGATATGAAATATTTCTGAGCTGAGGGCTCAGAGCAGACAACTCCCCGAGGAGCTCTGTGACCTGAGTTATGCAGATCGCATTAGACAATCACGCTGGTCTCTTTTAGCTTTCAATTCCATGAATTTATAAGTAGTCACCAAATAGTTCCAACCATAATTGTCAGCCTGGGCTGAAAAGAGCTTAGCTAGGCACGCAGGCTTTATGTGAAGTGAAAAGTTTTGTTGTTGTTGTTATTATTATTATTATTTTTATTGCAGACGGGTTTCATCTCGCTCAGCTTTAAACTCCATTTCCTCCATCAGGATGCAGATTTCACAAGACAAGTTGCCTGACCTGGCGACCAAGCCTGTAATGGGACTGGGACAGTAATTGCCACATTTGCCAGACAAGGATGAATTGCCTCTTCCAGATGAGCCCCGCAGACAGCAGAGATGAAGTTTATCATCGCCCTAAATGTGTTTTGTTTTCTGCTGATGCATAAACATCCCAGCAATTAGTTTGCTGCGTTAGGGCTCCCTTTTCCACCTCCTTTTCCTGAGGCTTTAGATCAGAGTTTTTGTGGGCTATTGACAGCACGGGCTTTTAAGACAATTCAGAGGGAAATAATGATTTAAATAGTGGTCAGACATTGGAACAGCCTGCCCAAGGGGGTGGAATCACATCCTTGGAAGCGTTCAAAAACCACCTGGATGTGGCACCTGGGGACATGGCTCGGTGTTGGCCTTGGCAGTGCTGGGTTAATGGTTGGTCTCAATGATCTTGGAGGGGTTTTTCCAGCCTGAATGATTCTGTGATTCTGTGGCAATTCCAGCACCCTCAAATATTAGTGCATGAATCTGAATTCTTTGCTGTTTTGGAATCTCCTACAGATTTAGAGCATTCGTGGTGCTGGAAACTCTGGGAAAGAGGAGGATGTTGACTGGTGGTGTAAAAGATATTTACCAAGCTGAAATTAATTCAATTCCCACCTAATTAGACCAGCTAGCAAGGCTTCAAAAAAGCCCCCAGCCCTCTCCTACTGATTTCATGGAATCACAGAATGGTTTGGTGGAAAGGGACCTTCAAGCTCATCCAGTCCCACCCCCTGCCATGGCAGGGACACCTTCCACTCTTTCTCATTTCCTCCAAGACATTGGTCTGTAGCATCAGTGAGACCATCACTGGTGGTTCCTACAACTTGACCTCATCTGAATCCTTAACTTCAAATTCAGAGCAGCCCATGAAAAATCATCAAAATTGTTTTTTTTGGAATATAGACTGAACAGTTCTCCCCAGATCATGTCTGCAGAAATCATAATCCTTTCACAAAAGAATCTAATTAATTTCATTTTCCTATGACTCGAGACAGGTCAGATCTCAGCAAAATTCCATTTCACCAGGACATTTAGTTATAGTTTAGTATTAAATTCTCCATTTCCTTGGCTTTGTTTGTGGTTTTTAATTTGTTTTTTTTCATACAGTTTGTCAAGCAGAAGTTGATGCATGGCCCTCCTCGCAAAGGATAGCTCAGAGACCAATTAGTCAACCCAGGGATGGGCAGACTCCTCCTAACAGAACTGCCACAAAATGGCAGCTAAACAAAGATCTATCCAGCTTTTAAGAATATTAACCTTTTTATTGACACTGCCATCTATCAGAGGGTTTATTCTCTGAGTGACAAGGTGGGAGCAGCCAAAAGCAGAGCTAAAGGCCACCAGCTCCCCCATCGTCCCACAGATGGGGAGCAAATGCCCAGGGGTGCTTTTAGGCATAAAGACTCACTAAGAAACCATTTTGGCAAAATAATGGAGATTAAAGTGTGATTTAGAAGTACAGTTTATATCAAATGCTTCCTTAATTACTTAGGAATTGACAGATTTAATAAAAAACTCATATCCAGCCCTCTCTGTCTCCTGTTTCTGCTGTCAGCTCCAGCGAGGTGCTTCATAAAAGGTGAAAGTGTCCTACAAAAGCCAGGGCCTTGTATTAGGTATCTGTATTTTCTAACACCTAGAGAAGGTTTATAATCTGAATAGGTTTATAATCTGAATAATTTAAAATTTAAGGCTAGGCAGTTATTATTTTTTTAAATTAAAAATCACATTACAGCATTAAGCTGCAAAATGTTTCCTTTTTGGAGGGTTTTTTTGTTTGGGTTTGGTTTTTTTTTTTCTCCCTTTGCTTGCAAATGCACCTCCAGGAATGTTGTTTAGAATGAAAGAATGAGGATTAAAACATAAATAAACACCTTAGTCCTTGTCCTGGGGAAATTCTCTGCAACAATGGAGAGAATCATTTCCAGGACCCACTGCAAGGGCTGAAATTAGGTTTCCATGGGGAGATGCTGGTTCACAGAATTCAGTCCACCCAGCCCTGACAGATTGCAAGGAGCTGTTTTTAGGCTCAGCACATCAGAGAGGAGGTAAAAAACTTGTAATTTGCAAGTTGTGCACCTGAACTTAGAAATGCTGAGCTGGTTTCAGAGCAATAAGCATAATCTTTTTCCAAATAAACCTTTCCCCTAGAAAGGAATTAGANGCATTAAGCTGCAAAATGTTTCCTTTTTGGAGGGTTTTTTTGTTTGGGTTTGGTTTTTTTTTTTCTGCCTTTGCTTGCAAATGCACCTCCAGGAATGTTGTTTAGAATGAAAGAATGAGGATTAAAACATAAATAAACACCTTAGTCCTTGTCCTGGGGAAATTCTCTGCAACAATGGAGAGAATCATTTCCAGGACCCACTGCAAGGGCTGAAATTAGGTTTCCATGGGGAGATGCTGGTTCACAGAATTCAGTCCACCCAGCCCTGACAGATTGCAAGGAGCTGTTTTTAGGCTCAGCACATCAGAGAGGAGGTAAAAAACTTGTAATTTGCAAGTTGTGCACCTGAACTTAGAAATGCTGAGCTGGTTTCAGAGCAATAAGCATAATCTTTTTCCAAATAAACCTTTCCCCTAGAAAGGAATTAGAGGATCAGGAGTTATGCTGGAAATACCTGTGGTAGCAGTTTATCTGGGACAGCTGGAGGGGTGGGAGGTGAGCAAAACTTAGACCCAAAGCACAGGAGATGAAGGGTCTGAGGCAGAATAATCCCCCAGAGATCATTATTTGGATAAATATATATAAATCAGCATTAATTAGACATTAATGAGCAAAACTTTGGGAGATCTCTCTGCAGAACCTGTCCCTGTTGCAAGAGATCACTGAAATCCTAGATTTCACATTCTGAGAGGCAGAAATGGTGAGTGAGGACAATTAATTTTCACCTTTCATGAGATCAGGAGATGCTCCTCAAATTGTCCACCAAAAGGAAGGAAATCAAAACCTCTCTCTTGTTAGACAAGAATTCCCAGGCTTGGTAAACAAAGCTGAATTCCCAGAGCATCCTTGAGCTCCTCTCGCTGCCGGATGTTGATAAGCTCAGGACAAACCCCATGAATTATTGGGGAAGGAGAGGGGTCAGAGTGCAGCTCCACCTTTAACAAAATGCTTTTCAAGTTTTACCTTTTCTGCTTTGTTTTCTCCAGGTCCCTGCAGACCTTCATCCATCAGGACTGGAAACTGGGATCTGCTCAGCGGTGTTTGTGTGGCAGGATCTCACCTGTCTGTGGGAGCTCAGGCTTGGGGAGTTGTTCCCTCCTTTTTAGAGGTTAAAAACATTGGCCTCAAAAGAGGGATTTGTTAGAGAAGCTGTTCTGCTCTTTTCTCCTCAGATTTTTCTTTCAGTTAAACTTTAAGGAAAGGCTGAGGATTGCAAATGTGATATTTGGCTAGGAAGGATTCTAGCATGAGGAGCCACCACTCTTCCTCTTGGTTTGAAAAGACCAGTCTATTTAAGGTTCAAACCCATCTGTTGCTCCCCAACTGCAGCTCCATCCCTTTTGTTGCCTGGCTGCCAGCGAGAGGATGCCACTTCCCTTCATCTGGCTCCAACCCGTGGTGTTGCTGATGGTACAGCACGGATTATTCCCTAAATCTTTGGTTGTGTGACGATGTGACATCTCAACAGAGCTCCCTGCCAAGGCTGTGTAAAAACCACTCCCAGCTGATGCCACAGACAGAGACATTTGCCTGGGGAATCGCTGCTGCCTTTGAAAACAGGAAAAGGGCAGGCAAATAAACCTCCTCCTACACAGCTCCCTCCTCTGATATTGCCTGCTACCTGCTGGTGGCCTCAAAATTTAAAGCCAGCTTCCTACCTTTTGCATTATGTCTTCCTGAATCCAAAACAATCCCAGATTTGAGTGGCAAAACCTTCAGACTCTGGGGTGTGGGAGACCCACTTCATTGCCCCTTACCATGGGATCATGAAGGTGGGAAAAGATCTCCAAGGCCATCAAATTCAACCTTCAATCAAAACACCCCTGTACCCACTAAACCATAGGGTGAAGTGCCAGATCTGCTCAGTTTTTGAATGTTTCCACAGATGGTGAATCCACCACCACTGCTTTTGGCAGCCTGTTCCAATGCTTAACCACTCTTTCAGTGACGAAATTTTGTCTAACATTCAGTGTGAACCTCCCCTGCCACAACTTGAGGCTGTTTCCTCTTGTGCTGTCACTTGTCTGGGAGAAGAGCCCGACCCACTGACCCCCACCTCACCACAACCTCCTTCTGGGTAGCTGTAGGGCGTAATAAAGTCTCCCCTGTGTTGCCCAGTTCAGCCTTCTGATAAAAATTGTTTTCTTTATGTACCAGGAGTTTCCCACACTTTAAGTGTCAACAAATGGTNCTCTAGCAAATTTGGAGAAAATGAGCACACGCACATGAGTGAAGCCCTGAGTAATAACATTTTAGCGGTTCTCAGATGACACAGGAGAACTGCAGGAATGTCAAACCTAACCCCATTATTCAAAAATAGGAGCACGCGATTAGACAAGCAATTATACACCAAGGAGCTTAACATAAATTGTGGGTAAAAATCTCAGAAACAATTTTTCGGGATTTAGTGAGGGAGGCACCTTGTAAAGCATAATTGGATTAGAGGAGACAGCCAGCATGGATTTACAAGCAGGAGGTCTTTTGCTTAACTAACTTTGTGGGGAGTTCTTTGAAGCTGCAGCATTACTGCCAAGGTAGGCAAGGGAAATGTAATAGATGTTATGCACTGAGATTTCCCAAAAGCAATTGGAGAAGTTGTACAGTGAGATTATCAGCTAATGGAAGCAGCCGTGCTACAAAAGTGGGCTGGCTTAGAAAAATGGCTCAGAAGCAGAAAACAGCCAGTGTGTGGGCTGGCTTGCCATGTTCCCTCTCAACCTCAAAAGGGAGTGATTTAAGTGCTTGGCCTGGGGAAGAAGGAGGTGGAGGGCTTCAGGCTTGGAGAGCTCTCCTGCTCCGATTTCAGAGAGCTCCCAGCCCTTTGGGATGTGCAAATCTTCCAGCAGAGCTCGGTTTATCAGTGCCCAGGATGGGCACAGCCCAGGGAGATCATTCCTCCTCCAGACAGAGGTACAGTTCAAAGGCAGCAGAGGCTGCACACAGAAGGAAAAAAAAACAACTTTCCTTGCCCTGAATGAGTGAGAAAACTCAGGAAAAGGTGCTTGAGCTCACCCAGATCAGTGCCAAAAGGAGCACAGATCCTCTGTTGCCCCACAGCACACCCAAAGCAAAGGATTTTTGTGCACCTGCAGGGTGAGCACAGCCTGTCCTTGCCACAGGAGAGGCCACCCCAAAAAGGAAAGAGGAAAGGTTTTGGGAAAGGTTTTGCAAGGAGTGAGTGGGCAGAGGGGGGTGGTGGCAGCAGGCACAGAGCCCTGCACAGGAGATGCTCTGCTCTCAACCCTCAGCTGTAGGTACAGACGGATTTCATGGAGTCACAGAGTGGTTTGGGTTGGAAAGGACCTCAGTGATCACCCAGTACCATCCCCTGCCATGGGCAGGGACACCTTCCACTGCCCCAGGGTGCTCCAAGCCCTGTCCAACCTGGCCTTGGACACTGCCAGGGATCCGGGGGCAGCCACAGCTGCTCTGGGCGCCCTGTGCCAGGGCCTCGCCGCCCTCCCAGCCAGGAATTCCCTCCTAATACCAAATGTAAATCTCTCCTCTTTTAGTTTTAAATCACTTGCTAGCACGATGTGTCCAGTGAAAAGCCACTCTCCCTCTTTCTTACAAGCTCCCTTTAATACTGAAAAGCCACAATAAATTCTGCCCAGAGCCTTCTCTTCTCCAGGCTGGGCACCCCCAGCTCTCCCAGCCTGTCCCCAGAACAGAGGGAGCATCTTTGTGGCCTCCTCTTGCTCTGAGATCTGTGGATTTCCATCAAGGGGAGGCTAAAGGAGAGGATCTGAGTGATGGGATTTATATCACAGCCCCAGGAGCCAGCTGTTCCATGGGCTCCTTTTCCGCACCATGTCTCAGTAGCAATATTTTGCTCCCACACCCAGCTGCTTTTCTTGGCTGCCCTTGGAGCCTCCAGAGCTGATCACGTCGGGATCCAAGTTTGGGGCAGCCCTGCTGCCATCCAACAACAGCGGGATCAGCACATTCCCAGGGACTCTGCAAGGCTTTTATGGGATGCCCTGCAGAGCTCACTCCGGCTCACAGACCTCACCCTGCCTCTCTCCTCCTCCAGCACTGTCTGTCATCCTCCTGGCATCCTCATTCCATTATTCCCTCTTCCCACTTTCCCCAAAACCCAACCCACGTTTGTTATGGATCATTGTATTTGCAAAGCTTAAGCTGGAAATCAATTTTAATTACCAATATCAATATATTGGCCTATCAATAAATTGCCCTATCAATAAATCACCGGGGGCCTCTTGGAGACACGGACAGAAGGTTGCACCTGGATGTGGAGGGAAGGGGAGATAATGGCTCATTTTCCCATCAGGCCTCTCCCTGCATTCACTGGACAATGTTCATCAGTGTCATTATCTTTTGCATTAATATGCAAAGTGATATAAATGAGATACAAATAAAACTGGAGCCAGTTTGAAGCAAATCGTGTTAGCTGAAACTTGATTTACCAGTGACCTCCTGACCAGAGCTTTTTTAAAAAATATATATTTAGGATAGTTATGATTACCCATCATCATTTCTACCAGAGTCACCCCTACTGGGACACGTGCTCATTCAAGAGATTTTCTGTTGCCCGGTTCAGCCTTCTGAGAAAAATTGGTTTTTTTATGTACCAGGAGTTTCCCACACTTTAAATATCAACAAATGGTTTGTTTTCGTATTTTCATAGAGGAGGAGAGAGTTGACGGACTGTTGGTCTGACCAGTGTGTTGGAGGGGTGGCAGCTTCACCCTCCAATCCACTGTCACCTTTGGAATTCTATAAAATGTCAAAGATGTAAATAAAGTCCCTTCTTTTCCAGCATGACTCAGCGTGTGGGAGCAATTCTTTCCTGCCTCCAATTCCACAATTTTCTTCTTTCTATTCCAACATTTTCAAGACAGGCCCAAAGCTGAAAGAGAAAAGAGGCTCTGACCCAGAGGATGGTTGGGATATGGGGTATCCCAAAAGGTCCTTGGCTCCATCTCATGATGGATAAACCTTTCTTCAGAAGGAACCCAGAGCCCACCTACTGCCAAACTTCAGGAAACCTTGGAGAGGCCACCACAGCCAAATCGAGCCTAATTTGACAATTATTTAGGAACCTTCGTGTCCAGATGCACAAAGGGATGTAGAGGGTTGCCATCACTGACATCAGAGAGAAGAAAAAGATTAAATAATCTGAGATCAGCCCACAGCAAAAAGCCATGATGACACCAACTCTCCAAGACAGTCACAAGCATTTCACTGCTCTTGCCAACCCCAGACCCTTTCCCCGGACACTTCTCAGCCCTTGGGGCTGAGCCCTTTGGGAATCCACATTATCAGAGCCAAACTCTGGGAATTTATGTCTCCAAATTTAAATTTGCGTCTCCTGAGAAAAGTCTAATTAAAATAAAAGCTTGAGTTTTGTCTTTTTTTTTTTCCTGATGCATAACTGCCAAGGACTTTCTGCATCTTCCCTTGCAAAATTAGACCAAGTCTGGTAAGGCCAAGTGTGAGGGACACTTGGTGAAAAATTGGGTAAAAAAATTGTCTTCAGAGAGCTGTCCAGAAGCACCTGGGAACAGACACACATTGTCTCATCCACCAAAGTTGTTCCCCCTTGGCTCTCAATTCCCCTCTAATGGATACATCAGGCAGGGCACCAGGGAGCAAATAAATAAAATGAAATTTAATTGAATAAATGGTAACTCCCATCTTGGACTCCCAACAAGGCAAAAACAGGAGAAACATATAGAGCAGTTCCAAAAAGAGAGAGGTGAGAGATGGTGAATTTGAGAAAAGCCCAGAGACTTCCTCCACCCTCCTCCTGCATCCTGGATGTGGGAACTGCATCCAAACCGGAGAGAGTCAGACAAAATCAGACTCAGATGGAGAAAACAAAAGCTCCTGTGAGGAAAAAGAGCTTCCTTGGCAGTCAACAGAGACATTTCTTGCAAAGATACCCCTTTTATCTCCCTGCTACTTTTATGAGCACTCAGATGATGCTGCCAGAGAAACGAGGTCAGCGAGGGCCAAGCCAGACCTTCCCACCGGAGGTGATAACAGCTCCTGGCTGGATCTCTGGCAGTTCCCCTAGTGCTAAACCCTCAGGAGTTATTGGGGGTCTTAAGTTCCACCTCACAGCCCATCTCTTCATGTTGCATCTCCCCCTGTTCACCCTGCATGGATGACATGCAGCTGGGCCCGTGCTGGATGCAGCTTCCAGGGCCTGCAACCCTTTTTTCTGTAACCTCACAAGGCCATGTTAGTCCTCTGTCACGTAAAGCAGGAGAATTTCGACCAACTGAGCCTCCATTTGGGGCAGGAACACTCCCTGAGTGAATCAGGGTGCAGGAGTGTAGCCCTGATTTCATGCCTGAGATGTTTTGGTTTCTGAAATTCCTTTTCCCAGGCGATTTTCTGTAAATAAGAGAAATGTTTTTATAACTGTACCTATGTTTATCCATTCTTTCTCACAGGAGGGACTTTCCTTGATGTCCCTCTGTTTTAACCAATGTGATTGAAGAGGTTTGCCTTTGTTTCACCAATCGAATTAGTCTGCATAAAATGGTATAAAAGGGAGACACATCCCAAAATACAAGAGTCATTTTTCTAACCTTCTGTGTCGTTGTTTAGTGTCCAACAGCAATACAGGAGGACAGGGAAAACCCAATCCTCCCATTGTCCCAGTCCAGCAAGACCCCACTGCAGACGAGCCGGACCGCAGGAACAAGGCGGGTTTTCGGCAGCGCCTGCTGGGCCTGCCTGGTGTTTTTCCAAACACAACTCTCCTGCCCTTTTTCCGCCGTGGGTGGCAGCAGGAGTGCCAGCTGTTGGAAGTCTGTGTGCTTGTCACCCACCCACAGCCCCACGTGTCCTCTCCCAACGCTCCAGCCTGATGCACAAGGAGGAATTTTCCGGGAATTTGCGGCGCTGAGTGATTGCAAGGGAGGATGACTCTGCTCTTCCACAGATGGTCCCTATTGCCATGGTCTCTTTTCCCGAGTGGATTTCTGTGCTCAGGGCCCTTCCCAGATGCTAATATTAGCCAGGCACTCCATTGCCACGCTTACCATGGATGTTTTTCTGGAGGCACCTGCAGGAAAGAGGCCAAGGGTTTGCTGGATGGTTGAAAAGAGCTTTGGGCCTGAAAAAAGAGTTCTCAAACCCTCCTCCCACACACTCAAAGTCAGGAGGGAGAGGAATTTTCTCTTTTATCTTCCTAACAACCCTAAACAAGGGACCAGCAGGTCGAATAATGGCTCTTCTGCTCTGTGTTTGAGGACTTAGAGACGTGGCACTTGGGGACACTGTTTAGTGGTGGCCTTGGCAAGGCTTTGTTAATGGTTGGACTTGATGATCTTGAAGGTCTTTTCCAACCCAAACAGTTCTTTGATTCTGTAGAAAAAGAAATCTAAAGATTTTCTGGGTTTGGTTGTTTTGGTTTGTTTGGTTGGGTTTTTTTCTGGTTTGGGTTTGTTTGGGTTTTTTCACTTTAATAAATTTACACAGAGACACCGATTTTTTTTTTTTTCTGCCTGGAAAAACAGAGAACAAGAGTAAGAACTGACACGAATTTGGTCTCATTGTCTTCCCCGAACAATGACAGTCAAGTTTTGTCTATAAATAAAAGACTGATATTAAGAGGGAGATGAATGCATTCATGAAAAATTTTGAATGAGGTAAAAAATAAAAGGCACAATTGTCTCTGTGACCAAAAATATATGTCTTTGTTGTTGCCTCCAGAGCCTCCTTTTGCATTTGGATGCTGGTTTCTTGCATATGTAACTCATCACCCAGCAACTGCCTCCACAGCACATACATGTGGTTTATTTTACATATTTTTTCAAGTGGCTGAACATTTGACCCAAAGATCCCTTATGAAGACAGGGCAGTTTTTTGTTGGTTGGGTTTTGAGTTTTTTTTAATGATAATGATGCAAAAAAAAAGAAAAAAAGAAGAAGAAATAAAGAGAAAAATGGGGAAAACAAAAGTTGGACTCTTCCATCTTTCTGCATGAGGTTATCATGACACGGGACAAGTCAGAATAGTCATCCTTGCAGGAATAGCATCCAAATGATGAGAATCCAATGAATTGCTTCTTTCCTCTCTTCTTTTGCCAAAGTTTCAGTAGTTCAGTTCCCATTTTGGGTTCCTGCTTCAGCTGAAGAATATATCCTTGCTACTTGGAAGGGAAATTTTACTTGTGGATGGTGGTTGATCATATTTAGACATTTTTCTGGTTATCAGCATGGGGATGGTTTTATTATCCAAACATGTACAGCGGTGTCAGTAAAGCCCCCTCTGTAGAAACCTTAAAATTCCTTTAGGGTAGCTTGATGCAAGGTGTCAAAATCTCTTAAATGCTGACCCTCCTCTTCAGGATGCCTTTGGATTTGGACTTTAAACCTCACTTGAGCTGGCTCTCAAGACAAGAGTTTTGATGGCCTTCAAGAAGGTGTTTTCTAGCCCAGAGTGGACACCTTGATGTGTCCCCTTGGTGGAGACATTAAAAAGACCTGAGCCCCTCTTACCCTTTGCTCTGTTTCAAAGAGGAGTTCATTCAGAGAAGTCCTTGGTTTGATTTGGGGTCAGTTTTTCTTGGTTAGGAGATTGTCACAGTGCACTCCCACCTTACAGGACTGAGGTCTTATCAGGTCCTGTGGGTATTCTTGGGAATTAGGGATCACGAGGCTGAGCTGTCTCGCCTCACACCCAAAGAGAAAATCCTTTCAAACATCTTGCCCTGGTGCCTTGCACACCCAAATCCGGGTGGGATGCACCAGGAAGTTAATTCTGCAGAGGGGGATAAATGCAATTCTGCTGTCACTGACAAGCAGGGGGGAAAGCACTGAGCTGGAATCTCTAGTGCAGGGCCAGAGGGGAGATCAACGAGAGGTGACACCGTGGTCCCAGCCAGAAAACCACATCCAGGGTCACGCTGCACACAACTCCCTCTCATTCCAGCCATCTCCTCCTTGTCCTGGCTCCATTTCACTGATGGGTCAGTTAATTTTTCCTCCTGGCCATGATCAAAAGCAAGGCCCCTGCATGGCTATAGATCTGATTTGGCACAGTCTTCTTAAAAGAAACAACTCCTGGAGCAGTCTGAGCTCCTGGAGAACACTCAGGCTGTCTGACAGCTGATGCTGTTTTATGCACTCAGCTAGCCTTTCATTCACCAGAAATGTATTGCATTAAGATTTATTAAATTACATTTATTAAATTAAGAAATAAACTTGAAGCGAGCTGCCTCCATTTGCATAATGGGAGGCTGTGCAGCAGATGGGGAATGGGGACCGTGGGCAGGCAGGAGCCTGCAAGTTTGGGAGATGAATATCCTGCAGAACGTTCTCCCAGTTGCCTCTGAATGGAAAATAACCACAATTTCCATGGACTGGGTGGTAACAGCAGGGTCAGTGGCAGGGGACAATGAGCAAACTCCAGGACCCCAGCTGGCTGGGACAACCTTATCTATTCAGCTTGTTCATCTGGAGCTGGCTCGTATTCCCAAACAAACCTTTGGAGGACTTCTGGAAAAGCATAGCAAATACAAACAAATGTAATTTTCCCAAGAGGGCAAGTGCTGCCCAGATAATCACACAACTCTGCACAAATAAAGCTGGCAGTGATTCCTGCTCCAATTCAGCAAAGTGGAGGAGAACTGCTGGCCAGAGGAAGTCCTAGGTCTCCTTTTAATTAATTGATTTGTTAATTTTGATACCTAGAAATTATCTCGTATTACCTCATCGTCACCTGATCAGTGTCTGGTTAAATAACAAAGTCTGGAAGACAAACAAGGAAGGGCTCCTGGGGCAGCAGAGAAAGCTGATGAAATTAGGAGCAATTTATGCTTCATAATCCTGATCCTGCTTTAATAAACAGTTTCATGCCAGGTAAGGATCTGTTGGTGGCATGAATTTCTCCATCCCCACACAGAGGCAATCCCAGCAAGACTTCCGAGAATCCTGGCCATTAGTCAATTATTTACCTAATTAACAGATTCCCCGTTAAGCTGCATATCAGGTATTTATCACTGAAATCAACTTAGAGAAATGAGTGCACAATTACAAGGAATTGCTCAGAGCCAGCTGGAGAGATGTGGAATGAGATGCTGCTTGGATAAAACATCTGTAACTCAGCTTGTCCTGGATCCACTTCCTTGTGGCTGATCCCATCCCAGAACCCCAGAGGACCGAGCTTAGGGAATTGCTTGTGCTGAGCCAGATGTGGGTTATCACAGAATCACAGAATGGCCCGGAAGGAACTTTAGAGATCATCCAGCTCCACCCCGCTGCCATGGGCAGGGACACAGGGAACCTTTGGATACCAGATCCAGGAGGATGGGAAGAAGGGACAGAGCAGGAAGAGGGGGGAAAAAAGAGAGACGAGCATCAGGTGAGGGCAAACAGCTCAAGACAGCAACAGCGAGGCCTGAAGGCCAGGAGGTCGGTGAGGTCCAAGGATGAAAATTAACCATTGACCTGATTTTCTGCATTTCCACCAAGGTTGTTCAGCACAGTGGGAAATCGGGCCACGTCTGTTCCACAGACAGAAGGGGGTTTGTACTTTTGATTTTGTGGTATCTTTTTTCTGCTTTAAGTAAAACCAAAGACTTCCTTCTCCCATGGGAGAGTTTTTAACTGTCTCCTACCTATTGCTGAATTCCAGAGCTCGCTGATCATCAAACAACCCTTCCCCCACAAAATAAAAAGCTCTCCATTAATGATCTCCAGGAGAAATAAATCAGATTTTGCTCATTGATTTGAACCTAAACTGGCCACAAAGCTAGAATTGAGATCATCTGTGGAGAAGTGGTCAGACCTACATCGGCAAATTTTTAGTCAGGGGTGGTCGAGTCCTGCATTAGTTAAACCACAGTTAAACCCAGGTGAGAGGCTGCTGAGAGCTTCTCCTGACACCTCTGTGCCACACAGAGCTGGCACTGGGTGGACTTTGGAGTTAAAACTCTCCAGCCCTGGACTGTGGAGCATCTGGCGTGCAGATCTCCCTGGTGCTAATTCCTCACAGATCAACCTTCATTAGAGCAAATACCTGACAAGTTACAGCTCCTGCATTCCTTCCTCGGAGTTATATTTAGTTTTATATTTATATTCCTGGTTTAGCTGTATCCTTGTGTTTATTCCCCAAGGCACGTGTTACAGCCAGCTCCAAAATGCTGATGTGCTCTAGGTGTTGGTGACAAGATGTAAAACCTGCAGGGCTGCTTTTGCAAATGCTGTTTGCACAAGTTTTGCAGTCTCCACCCCGGGAAAAGGTTTGCTTGCATTGCTTTCCTTTAATTTCCATTTGTTCCATTTAGTAAATATGTCACAAACCAGTAAAAGCAAAGGAAAACTGCGTTCTTCTATGCACTAAGTCTCAAACCTCAATTTTCATTGGTTTCTCCTCTTACAACACGGTAAAAATGTGACTTTCATCACCAGAGCTCACACTGCTCACACAGTGGGGCAAAACTTTAGCACCATAAATTGTATATTTGAGTTCAGAGCTCATCCAAAACCACCAGTTTATGTGTCCACAGAAGTTAAGTTAGACTTTGGACTTGTTTACACACAAGCTTTACATGAATTTAATTTAAGCTAGCATATTTCAAGCAGAATTTAATTTCAACTACCATATTTCAACCCAAGCGTATTGTTTCAGTTATTTTATTTCAGTTTAAATCTTTATTTTGATTAGGTTGTTTTTTGTTTTTTGGTTTTTTTTTTTAGCTGAGCAGCTACTCTGCATCATCCAACAGCAGCAAAACAGACATAGAAACTATGAATAAATAAACAGAACAGCACCATAAAAAATGCTGAGCAGATCTAAACACACCGGTTTAAAAATGGACCCTGGAATAAATCTTGAGTGACCAGGGATGTCTGGATTTTAGTGTGGCACCTAGGAGTGCTTTGAAAATATCTTACTCTGCTTTTTCTTGAGAAAATTATGGAAGATTCCATTCAACTCTTAGCCAGAGCTGCTTGACACTGATTCCCTGGAGAGAAGGAGCCGGGAGCCTGAGTTAAGCATGGCACTGTGTGATTACACTACTTTCAAATGGATACTGGGCATCAACAGAGGAAGCCAATCCTCTTCTGCTTAAAGGATCAGAAGAGAATCGGAGGAGACAACAGAACAAGATTCTTTGGGCAAATCAGGCATTTCTGGCCATCCTGGAAGCGCTGGCATGTGCATGTTGTCCCATGGCATTAAAATGAAATCCCTGACTCTCAGCATGTTTTAATGCATGATTCACCATTTCCCCTGTGGGTTTCTTCTCTATGTGCTCCCCTCCAGGCTCAGATTCTCCACTTCTGCATGAAAACACCTCCAGGACAAATAATTTTTCCGGGGCAGCAATTTAAGAAACAGGGAGGAACGTGCCTCACAACATGAGCTGACATCTGTAGCGCACGGGAAACTCACCCTTCCCAGAAAAACTCATCCTTCTCAGAAAACTCAGCCTTCCCAGAAAA
>VYZR01029842.1:2764-24259 GCA_013400675.1 Oxylabes madagascariensis
CCAAGAAACGATATTTTCTTTCACTCTAGTTCTTCTTGCCATTACCATAATTTACCTGAAGCTATCCTCTGAGATTTTGGTCTGTTGCTAATGAATATATCCTATATTCCAGATAGGTAATGCAAGCTCCTACCTGCTCAGAAAGGCCTAGGAGGCTGCTAGACAAAAGCAAGAGCAGTGAGGCAGCAGCCTGCCCTGGCAGAAATGGCAGTCAGTGATATCTCAGATGGTGTGAAAAGAAGCAGGGCTGGCAAAGTGCAGGAAACCACTTGCCCTCTGTTCACTTCAGTGAGAACAGCACATTCAGTTTCTCCCCGCCTCCTAGCACNATGGTTATTCAGCCTGTAGGTGACAAAGCTTCAGTGGAGACCTTGATGCAACCTTTTAGTTCCTACGAAGAGGGCATAGAGACAGCACCAGCCCCTCCACAGAAGCATATGGTGGACTGATGACAGTCAACAAGCATCAGGAGACATTCACACTTGTAGTAAGAAAAAGCCTCTCTTATAAAAAAGGAAGTGAAGAGCTTAACAGCTTTCCCAGCAGCATTATGGCGCCTCATCCTAGGGAGAGGTCCAAGATGCAACTGGATGAAGAAGTTTGGTCTGACTTGGTTTTAAACAGGAGATAAAAGCAGAAGCCACTAGAAGTCAATTCCCAATCAAGTTATCTCACAATCCTATGAATCTATCAGGTCTCCAGCTACAATCCAAATCCTTTCAAGAGAGACACGGAAGACTTTGCTTGGAGAGAAGTTCTTTGGAGACAAGGATTTAATGAACTGTCTAGTAAAATGCTTGAACCCTAAGAATTTGCTTTTTCAGTTATCGGTGTCTCTGAACATGCAAACTTCTAACCCCTTCTAAGAGAAATGGTCTCAAGGCTTCTGTTCTCTAAGCCCATGCTTAATTTTTGTGGTTACAGCAAAGCCACAGGATCAGTCTTGTGGCACATTCCTCCACCTGCCCAGTCTTCACTTGTTTACATTGTGGGAGTCATATTTTCCTTTGATTGTCAGAAGAGAACAGTTTTCACAATAGAGAGGAACCATAACAACTCTCCCTGGGTACAAGCTGGAATAAAGGGGAGAGCAAAAATGCCTAACCAACAGTCAAAATCAAATCTATGTCTGCTCCACTCTCAACTGGAGTGCACTACTCTGCTTCTCTTCCAGAGGAAGCTCTTTCCTCAGATACAGCTACATCCAGCTCAGTTGAGGAACAAAGCAATAAATAGAAAAAATGCTCTTTCAGCAAATGTTAACTAAAGAGCTGTAAGCATAGAAGAGAGAAAACAATTCACACCGGCTCCATTCAGAGAAATAAAAGTGGGTCTTCATTATTATTTGTGCAAATTTGACTACTGTTCAGACTTACTGGTTTGAGATCCCTGTGGGCATATCCCTGACTGTGCACATAAGCAATTGCTGAAACAATCTGCCGAAAAAATATGCGAGCTTCCTCCTCGGAAAGATGGTCCTTAGAAATTATGTAATCAAACAGCTCTCCTCCAGGACAGTACTGCATGAAAGCAGGAAAAAAAGAATACATTTGGGATGCAGTCATGAAATATAAACATGAACAAGGGAGAACACTGAACAGCAAGAAGGCACTCTTCTTTTTCCTTCCCTCTGCTTAATCCCAGCAGCACCCAGGCATGCCTCAGGCCAGTGTGCAACAGATCCAACAAGCCCAAGAGCCCAACTCTTGCCCGATGCTTGCCACAGCCATATCACACTACCAGCACAGGTGACAGAAACTGCCCAAGATGTGACAACTCAGTTGCACTTCTCAGGTCCCGCATATCCTGCTGGTGCTGTTTTTTGGAGTGTGAGGTGGATATTAAAGTCAGTTTGCTTATTGCAAACAGTGAAAAGTGGCTTTTACAGTGAGACAGAACACATTGTCAGCTTCATTTTTAAACTACAACACCTTGGACACACCCATCATTAAGATGATTTTAAGGATTGTTTCATTTGGACTCTGCTACCATCTACTGCCATGGCTAAACCTAGAGATCTTTGCAATAGCAGAAACACCATTCCTTACCTCTAAAACCATGAATATTTTCTTGGGTGTCTCAATCACATGATACAACCGGCAAACGTGCTGGTGACTCAAGTCCTTCATGGCATCAATTTCTAATTTAACACGAGGCAAGTCATCCTAAAATATCACAACAGCAAGGTATGAAATAGCCAAGTAGTTTAACAGTCTGTACATCACCTGTAAGCCTGCACATCAGAACTGCTCAAACTCAAACCAGAACCAGATCTGTCCCTGCTCACCTGCCCTCCTCACACAATGGTCAGCAAAACCCAAAGCAGCAGATGTACAATGCCACTATTCTCATCAGCACTCTATTTGACTTACAGTAGTTCCTTTAGTTATCTAATATTTAAAGTTGTAAGTGCCTCAGTTTTACAGCCAGAGAATGTTGTCCTCTTCACATGAGGGCACAGGACTCGTAGTGCCATCAAAATTCTTTCAAGTCTACAGCATCTACCACTAGTCCACAGCGACAGCTCACACTCGTACTCCTGAACAGCACATTAGCAGCTCTGAAGTATCTTTTGGATTACCTGTAAAGCAAGCTTGTCCATGATTTTTATAGCAACTTTTTCACCGGTGAGACGATGTCGTGCAAGTTTCACCTTTGCAAATCCACCTGGAATTTGAAGTAGAGATGTATAAAGCTCTGCATGGTGACAAGCTTTCTCACCCTGATCTCAGTCGCTCTGAAGCAAATACCATGTGCACAGCATGTAGCATTATTGCTAGAGAAAGAAGCAATTGCTGCCACCACCATCCAGCTACACTTCTCGCAAAATACACCGAGAAAACACGACCCACAGACTCTGAAGTAACAGTAAATCTCTCAGATAAACACCGAGGCGAGTGGACACACCACACGCTTGCATTCACAGACTGAGCCCACCTGTACCGACTGTTCCGTGTAATTCATAGTACTGGAGAATTTCCTTATAGTCATCTCCGGCCATTCTGCGACCCGCAGGACACTGACAGCTCCTCTCAGCACCTGCAAGGGGAGACCGCAGATTGCGCTCCTGCTTTCGGGCAGAGGAAGCGACTCAGCAGCAGCCCCCAGGGAGCGAGGAGCGGCTGCTGCTCCCACGGACCTGTCACGGCCGCCCGCCGACAGGCGCGGGAGCGCCGCGGTCCCGAGTCGCAGTGGCCGGAAAACTCTCGAGTCCCACCCCGTTTCTGGGGGCGCTGCCGCCAGGAGCCCCCCGCCCCGAGTGTTACCCCGTCCCGAAGCAGCGACCCCACAGCGGAGCGGCCTGGAGCGCCCGTTGCCGTTCAAATGTCTCGCTTCCGGCCGCGGGGCTCGGAGAGCCAATCTCCGCGCGCCGCCAAACCGGAACGGGCGTGAAGGCACGGGCGGGCGGGGAGGGGGCAGGTCTGTGTTGCCGGTTGGCTGCTAGCGGGGGCGGCCCCAGCCGAGACCAGTCTCTACGGAGACGGAAAACAGCGCCTGCCTCTCCGAGAAAGCGCGTACCACGAGCAGCGGTCGGGGCTGGAGCGGGGTCTGCGCCGCAGCGGCTGGCGCCGGGCACAAGATGGCGGCCGAGGCCGTTGCTTCCCTGGAGGTGCTGCCTCCCGCCGCTCTCCCTGCGCTTTCCTGCCGAAGTCCCGGGCTGCCGTTCCCAGCGCCGCTCCTGGGCCTCCTCGGGCCGGCATTCCCGAGGCACGGTGTCTCTTCGGGCCGGAGCAGCGCGGGGCAGGCGGGAGTCTCCTCTGTGAGGCGTATGTTTAGATAGCCCTGAATAGACAATAGGTTCTTTAACGCAGTATTGCAGCTTTGCTCTGTACACCCGAAGAAACACTAGACAGTTTGTGCCCCCATCTACCAGCTATTTAAAGAGGCGGGAAATGTGAGGGGGACAGTGTGGGAGGAGAACACGAGAGGAGAAAGGGCAGGAAACGTGAGGGGGAAAGTGAGGGTCATTCGTAACAAAAGGGTGGGAAGCATGAGGGGGAAAATGACAGGACATCTGAGGAGAAAAAAGGTCAAGGAAACAGTATGGGGAAAGTGCAAGGAACGTGGAGGGCGGAGGTATGGCAAATGTGAGGGGAGGAGGGCAGGAAACATGGGGTTGCAAAATCATCACGTTTTATCAAATTTAGGAAATTGGGGTCCAAAATGACAAATTTTATCAAAATGTCCACAGTGAAAGCAGCCTGTGTTACCCCCTCAGGACTCTGCACAGGCTCAGGGCCAGCCGTATCTCCAGGGACTAGCCTGGCCCTGGCAACAGGGTGCTAGTCCTCTGTCCATCCCTGTGCTCCCATGCAGAGCCACTGAACAGCCTGTGCACAGACTGGAATGCCCTCCTGAAGTGGGGTGGCAAAGAGCCCACTACTTGCTGAGGGCATAGGCTTCCATCTGGCAAGGCAAGGCTTGGATTTGTATGTGGCTGCACAGGCAAAATGCCTGTGCCTCTCAAGGGGCAGGATCAGAGAGCCCCTTTTCTGTAGAAGTACATGATCTTGTTCTCCTGGGACAGCTTTTTGTCACTTCTGTCTTCTCCTTGGAACACGTCGTGGACACTATAGATTTCCTCTAGGGACAAATCTTAGTTGATGTAGTCTTCCCACTCTTGCTCCTTCTTGGCAAAGGCTCCATCTTTGGTCTTTGGTACTAACAGGACTGATACCTCCAACTGTCCCGGTCCGCTGCCTGCTGTTGGCATGGGCTTCCAACAAGCGAAGTGAAGGAGTGGGTTAGCAGCAGGGGCTGTGCAGTGCAGCTGCCCAGCTCTCTGCCCCTGCGCTTGTTACCTGCACGCTAAAGGCTAGAAAAGCTGTTTTTATTGCTATCTCTTGTGCCTCAGCAGCAGGAGGTGCATGGTGCTCCTCTTCCTCAGGAGATCTGGCCAGAGCTGTCTTGGAGGCTGTGGCACTCACTGGGGCAAGAGATGCTCAGGTTACTGGCTGCCTCTCCTGCCACCTCTGTGACCATGCTGCTGAGACAGCTAGGCCTCCTCTGGGTAGCAGTGTGAGGGTCCTCATTCACTGGGCCCAAGGAGTTGTCCTAGATGCTGTAGCTGATATCTTCTGATTGGGACAGCTCTTGGTCTTTCTTGTCTTGTCGATGAGACAGGTTTTTTTCATTGTCATCTTCCCTTTGGGAGAGCTCTTTGTCATTGCTGTCTTCCCCTTGACATAGGTCTTGGTCTGTGTGGTTTTTCCCCTGGGACAGCTTTTGGTCTATCTGATCTTGGGACAGCTCTTGGTCTCTCTCTTACTCCTATTGGGACATTGTCTTTCCTGTGGGAAACCTCTTTGTCATTTTCCTACTGAGACGTGCCTTTGTCATAGTGATCTTCATCTTGGGGCATGTCTTTGTTGTCTTCCTGTTGGGTAAATTTTTTGTCAGTGTCCTCTTCCCTTCTGGACAGGTCTTTGTCTTTCCTGTATTCACCTGGGACATTTCTCTGTCATTCCCATCCTCCCCTTGGGACACATCTTTGTCATTGTTGTGTTCCCATTATGACAGCTCTTTATCATTGTAATCTTCCCACTGGGCCAGCTCTTCATCTCCAGTGGACCTTGAGACAGATCTTTCTCATTGTTGTCTTCCCTTTCAGCCAGTTCTTGGTCTCTTGTCTTCATTTTGGTACAGCTCTTTGTCCTTGATGTCTTCCCTTAGCACAACTCTTGTTATCCATCATCCTCCCACTCTTTCTCTTCCTCAGATAAGGTGGCACAATTGTTTGGAAAATTTGGTTCCAGAAGTTCTAGCATTCTCTGATTACTCATGATTTTTTCAAAATCCTGGAAAATTTGTCTGGCTTTCCTGAGCAGGGACAGTCTATGCTCTGCACAGACTGGGCCTCTCTACCTCCTGTAAAGGCTCTGCCTTGGACACAATGCTCAGATGCTTTGTAGTCTTGTGGTATACCAGCAGAGACCTGCTGCTGAGGTTGCATTTAACGATGCTGTTCTGTCCAGTGCCATGTCCCTGCACCTCTGCCCAGGGAAGATGATGTAGCCGTGCTGTGTGCCCAGTCTTACCACTCTGCTGTGTCTCTGTGTCTATGGCTCCACATGTAGTTCTTGTGAGTGACGTCATGCACAGGGATCTGGTTCTTGTCCTTTGCACCTGCAACATAGGCGTCATGGTGGTGTGGTGCAGCCCTCAAGCTCTGAACATCTGTGGCTGTGCCCTGAGCAATGGGGTCAAGCAATAGGTAGCTGTTGCTGGCCGTGGTGATGGTCGTTTTCCTGCCCCTGGCAGAAGCAGTCAGTTGCTGGCTTCTGCTGGCAGAGGAGGCAGCTTGTGTGTGCTGGAATGCTCCTGCTAGTATTACTGGCAGATGGGCTGTCTCTTCCTGTGTCACTCTAGTGTGGACAAGGCACTGACACACTGTGCACCAGGCTGTTCATCTGCAAGAGAAGCTGAGGAGAGATGCTGCCTGACTGTGGCCCTTGCTTCTGCCTCCTGCCTGTTCTTCCTGCCTGCCTGTCAGCAGTTCCTAGGGGTGGGAAGATGTTCAGTCCTATCTCCATACATCACTGTGGTGTTCCCAATGTCCTGGGAGCTCTCTGGGCAGGGAAACCCTGGCACTCTGCCACCATGAAGAGATGAAACCTGGCTCTGGCTGCCTTGCAGTGCTGTCTGCATCTGCCTGTGGTTCACCTGCATCTGCCTCAGGTTCACATGTGGGAAAGTGGAAGCGTGGGATGGAGGTGGCTGCCTTAGCCAGAGGCAGAGCCCCGTGACAGCTTCATGATGCCAAGTCTGTACAAAGATACAGAAGCCAGTTTTTAACCTGTGTAGTGTAGTGTAGTGATTGAGAATAATGGACCACCACTTTGTCATGTAGCAGGATCATCTTTATTAAACATACATGAGTCAATTACACAGCCAGGCAGTAGGAGAGAGAAAGTAACCACACAAAATCAAAAGGAGTAGAGCTGATGTTTCTAGCTCTAATAATTCATCCCACACACATTCACAGCTCAGGCTGTACATGAAAGCACAGGTATTTATGGCTGTACTTGATCCTTTGGTATGCACTTGCCCATGGGAGAAGAGCTGTTAATCAAGGTCAGGATGGCCCAAGCAGGCCACTGCTTCTACAATCTGTCAGTTATTTAAAAGGTAGAAAATGTGAGAGGAAAAGGACAGGAAACATGAAGTAAAAAAAGGAGGGAAATGTGAGGGAAGAAAAGAGCAGGAAACAGGAGGAGAAAAGTGTGAGAAACATGAGGAAAGAAAAAGGCCTAGAAAATGTAGGGGGGAAAAGGTTGGGACGTGAAGAGAAAATTGTGAGAAACGTAAGGGAAAATTGTGGGGAATATGAAGGGAAAAGGTCAGGAAATGTGAGTGAAAAAGGGGCATGAGACGTGAACCTTTCATTCCAGGTCCCATCACCAGCTCTGGACACCACTGCAGCCTCAGACCCTCCAGCTATCACTCAGCCTTGGATGTTGCCAGTGTTCACCATCAGTCCTGGACCTGCCCAACTTCTGTCACCCACCCCCAAACCCTGCTGCTTCTTTCAGCTCCCTTCAGCTCCCATCACTCAGCTCTGGACCTTGCAAACCGTGGCCCAGCCCTTGGTTCCCAGGCACTCCAAATGTTCCAGCTTTCTCAGTGCCAGAAACCTCACAAGTATGCAGTGTTCTGAATCGTGCCTCAGTCTTCATGGGCGGAATGATGTCCCACTCTGTAGCTGTGCCTTCTTCAGAGCCCATGCTCTGTCCGCACAGCCAGCTGCAGCACAGCAACTATGGGGGGACACTACCCCAGACACCAGATGACTAGGGCAGCACCTAAGGAAACACCTGTCCTAGGCTGTTTCCCTGTAGAGGAGACCGATGACCTTAGAGAAGGAAGGCGTGGACTCTGTTGAGGGGTATAGTACAGAGTTTATTGGTCCCCAGCTGGGACATCTTCACTCCAGGGGAAACTGCCTCAGCAGAGCCCCAACAAACAGAGAACAGCATCTTTTATGCAGGTGTGGGGAAAGGGGAAGGAGCATAGCATCTACCAATTGGGTATGAACGGAGAGGGGCATGGGAGGAGAAGGACATACAAGGAAACAACCAATACTCAGGAGGACGGACTTCCTCTGGGCTTGTCCTATCATTCGTTGCCCTCCCTGGATCTTTCTAGAACGAGGGAGGTGTCCCAGAGTGACGGACAGGGCCCAGGGGAGGGGAGTTAGGGATTGACAGGGAACTTTGTGAGGATTTGGGAGGAGAAAAGAAGGATTGACATTGAGATGGCAAGGGAATAATAAAAGGATGCAACCATCTGAAGTTTAACAGGGAAGAGAAGGGCAAACCATTTTGACTGATAACAAGAACACACTGCTACACCACTCCACAGTGCATGGGGTGGCATCTAATGCACCCCACACGGCATGCGCTGGGGGAGAAACCTCAGACGCACCCACTACCCAACCTGGGCATACGCCCAGCCCAGCAATCCTGCCACCCACCAAGTCCCGTACCCACCCTGGGACCACCACAATGCCCATTTTGGGACACCCCCCATGCTCTTCCCTGCCTGCTCCTTCTGAACTTTAGTCCTTCCCCGTAGCACCTAAAGAGATTTGGGGTGACAGCTGCTGGAGGTTAGCACTGGCGGGATACCCACCTCCTGGCCTGGTGGCTGAGCTCCCATTGGTTGATGATGGACTGCTGTGGAGTCACGCTTCTGAAAATGAAGGTAGACAAAAGAATGGCCTTGATGGGGTCAGAGACATGGGGGACATGGTGACGTCAGGGAACACATTGAGCCTGAAGGTCACTGCTGCCTCCCCCATATGTCCCCTTACTCTTATATAGCTACCCCGGTCCCCTATGTCCCCCCAAACTCAGCTGGCACCCCCCATTTCAGTCCCATACAGACTCAAGCCTCTTACAGCCACTGTCAGCCCCATAGGGTTCCCCTTGTCCCTCATCAGACCTCCCCTCCGCCTGTTGCAACCCCTGATGCCATCCATCCCCACCTGGTGCATGTGACATGCAGAATCGCAAAATACTCTGAGTTGGAAGGAATCTAGAGAGGATTCAGCTCTGTGGTGTGTCAGTACCATAACTGAGGAAGCTTACACTAGTACGCTAGTGAGATCGGGGATTAAAGTATCTCTTTGTGCTCTTCCTTACCAGCTACTGAGTCTGCTTGCTGACTCCATTGGCTGCTCTCAGATGATCAGAGAGGAGTTCTTCCTGCTTGCCACACTGCCTGCCCTGCCTGGATGAACCGCTGTACCAACTGGCATGCCATGCCCTCATTGCCATTCCGTGCCATGCCCTGGGTTAAGCACTCCTGTTCGCCTCACTCCAGGTCACTCGACTTCCTAGAGCTGTTTAAATCTCCCTCAGATGGGCCTTGCACCAACCTCTCCTTGTCTGGTGCCTGATGAAGGCTGCCACGTCCTGGTGAGGCTTGGAGCTGATGGCTCAGGTGTTCCTGACCTCAGGAACACCCCTATTCAGCTCAAAGATATACCAAGATAGATGTGGCCATCACCCAGACATCCTGCTGTTTTTCTGTTTATTCATGCCTCAGAACAGGGTTTGTAGCCATGATAGTGACATGTCGCAGTGCACACTCCTGAGATGGTCCAAGGACCATGAGCGACAGGAGCTACGACACTTTCCCGCCAGGCTGTTGAATGACCTCAGCACTCACTAGGCGATCAGGGTATAAAGAATGGGATGGGCTCCGCTTGCCACTCTGAGGATCAACTTTATTATCAGGGAAACACAAAATAAACTTAATTTGAAGGGCAGAGGTGCAGACCGCAAACAAAGCAAGACGGGGGTTTTAAGGGACTGCTTAGGGGTGGAGTTCTATGTAGGGATCCAATAGGGAGAGGGGAAGAAGGCGGGGATTACAATACAGAAACCAATAAAGAAACATAGAGGGAGGGGAGTTGATGCTTTCCCCAAATCTCCAATATCCCAGCCAGGTCCTATTGGGGCACCTCAGCCCCAGGTGCGGGGAGCTGCCAGGGCATTGGGTTAACCTTAGGCAGAACCTTAGAGGCTGCCGGTTCCAAGGCACTCGAATGGGGTTACATCCAGGATCAGGCGAAGGAGGAGGAGGAGGCTCTCAGTGCGAGGTTCCAACAGGTTTATTGCTGCTGAAAGGGGTCAGGGAGAGAGAGTCTTGAACATGGGGAGACATGGTTTTTGAAATGGGGGAGGAACAAGGGGTGGATACAACCCAACAACCAATAGCAGTCCAACAGGGGAGGATCACAGGGAGGAGTCCACAAAATCTTAACCAGAGGGGGAATGCAAGGGGAGAATACAATTCAGAGGAGCCAACATGGTGTCAAGAAGCATAGAATTCTCTGGAACAGGGGGAAGGAGTCAACATTAACTGACAGACAAGGGGCTGGGATAAACAAGGATTGACATACATTGTTCTAGAAACAAGGAGGGAAAAGCCTTAGGACCAAACCAATTGTGTGGGGCTCATGGGGAAACTCAGGAGCAAACCATTGGGGAAAACATGCACTACATCTCCTCGTTTCTTTTTTAGAAAGAGGGGTCAGGGCAGTATTCGGAGCCAGGGTACAAATCATGAAACCAGGAAGGAGGGACTTGGGAATCAGAAAACTCTGTGGCATTAACACTGGGGATAGAGGGTGCAAACTAGGATAAGCAATACCTTTTCAGAATTGAAAACGTAACTAAAACAGTAGTCATAACAAAGATAAACCAAAGAACCAAAGAAATTATTTGCTTGAGTAAATTACATAACCTTTCATTAGAAACAACCTTCAAAAGGGAACCTTCTGCTCTTTCTACAATTCCTGCAAAATAAAATGAGTCAGTGATTAGATTAAAAGGAATAGAAAATTTAGAGAAAACACGGACTACTGCTGCGAGCTCTACAATTTGTGGTGATCCTTCCACAATCTCGATGTCAGATTCCCAGTTACCATTGTCAGGGCTTTTCCATGTGACTCCTGATTTATGTGACTTTCCAGAACCATCTGTAAACAGGGTAAGAGCATTAAGGGGAGTTTGGCTTCTTAAGGGTTNGTGGAGTTCTATGTAGGGATCCAATAGGGAGAGGGGAAGAAGGCGGGGATTACAATACAGAAACCAATAAAGAAACATAGAGGGAGGGGAGTTGATGCTTTCCCCAAATCTCCAATATCCCAGCCAGGTCCTATTGGGGCACCTCAGCCCCAGGTGCGGGGAGCTGCCAGGGCATTGGGTTAACCTTAGGCAGAACCTTAGAGGCTGCCGGTTCCAAGGCACTCGAATGGGGTTACATCCAGGATCAGGCGAAGGAGGAGGAGGAGGCTCTCAGTGCGAGGTTCCAACAGGTTTATTGCTGCTGAAAGGGGTCAGGGAGAGAGAGTCTTGAACATGGGGAGACATGGTTTTTGAAATGGGGGAGGAACAAGGGGTGGATACAACCCAACAACCAATAGCAGTCCAACAGGGGAGGATCACAGGGAGGAGTCCACAAAATCTTAACCAGAGGGGGAATGCAAGGGGAGAATACAATTCAGAGGAGCCAACAGGGTGTCAAGAAGCATAGAATTCTCTGGAACAGGGGGAAGGAGTCAACATTAACTGACAGACAAGGGGCTGGGATAAACA
Source organism: Oxylabes madagascariensis (assembly GCA_013400675.1). NCBI lineage: Eukaryota > Metazoa > Chordata > Aves > Passeriformes > Timaliidae > Oxylabes > Oxylabes madagascariensis. The sequence continues at coordinate 14,371 of VYZR01029842.1, forward strand.
AGGATTGACATACATTGTTCTAGAAACAAGGAGGGAAAAGCCTTAGGACCAAACCAATTGTGTGGGGCTCATGGGGAAACTCAGGAGCAAACCATTGGGGAAAACATGCACTACATCTCCTCGTTTCTTTTTTAGAAAGAGGGGTCAGGGCAGTATTCGGAGCCAGGGTACAAATCATGAAACCAGGAAGGAGGGACTTGGGAATCAGAAAACTCTGTGGCATTAACACTGGGGATAGAGGGTGCAAACTAGGATAAGCAATACCTTTTCAGAATTGAAAACGTAACTAAAACAGTAGTCATAACAAAGATAAACCAAAGAACCAAAGAAATTATTTGCTTGAGTAAATTACATAACCTTTCATTAGAAACAACCTTCAAAAGGGAACCTTCTGCTCTTTCTACAATTCCTGCAAAATAAAATGAGTCAGTGATTAGATTAAAAGGAATAGAAAATTTAGAGAAAACACGGACTACTGCTGCGAGCTCTACAATTTGTGGTGATCCTTCCACAATCTCGATGTCAGATTCCCAGTTACCATTGTCAGGGCTTTTCCATGTGACTCCTGATTTATGTGACTTTCCAGAACCATCTGTAAACAGGGTAAGAGCATTAAGGGGAGTTTGGCTTCTTAAGGGTTTTTGAATCAAAGTAAAAGAAAGGTGTAACAGTTTATGTTTAGGGAAGTGAACTGAAATTCGTCCAGAGAAACCAGTTAATGCAATGTGGAATTCCTTGGATTGCTGGATAAGCCATTCTAAATAAAGAGAAGTAACGGGACAAATACAACAGAAAAATCCTTCCCTGAGAGAGATAAAATTTGAGATCTTACCTTAATTATCAATTGCAATAAAATCTCTGGACCAGTGGTTATAGTTTTAGGCATTTGGTATGATGGAAAGACCCATTCTAAAATTAATAAAGGATCTGGGAGACTTTTGCTCCATTGGAAAATTAAACCATAAAGATGTGGGGTTTTCCCTAATATCCCAAATAAAAAAGGTAATTCCGAGTCACATTGGCGAGCTTGTTGTTCTTGTATCGCTGTAGAGACCTTGTTCAGTGCGGATTTTGCTTCTTGAGTCCGTTCTCTAGGGGAATTTAGATCCGTGTCTCCCTTTAGTAGATCAAACAGAGGAGCCAAATCCTGGTTAGTTATTCCCAACAGAGTCTGGACCCAGTTGATAGATCCAATCAGCTTTTGGAGGTCATGTAGGATTGCTCGATCCTCTTGTAATTGAAGAGCCTGTGGTGGAACTACAAGCTTCATATGTCTGTACCCCAAATATTTCCAGGGTGGAGTTTGCTGTGTTTTATCTTCTGCCACCTGCAATCCTGCCTGACATATGTTAATAATTACATCATCAACAACAGTCTTAAGAGTCACATCATCTTTAGCGGCAAACACAATGTCATCCATATAATGGAGAATCATAGATTGAGGAAATCTTTCTTGGGTGGGAGACAAAATTTTAGCTACATACCACTGGCATATTGTTGGTGAATTCTGCATACTTGGGGGAAGTACAGTCCAGGGAAACCTTTTTAAAGGCAACTGTCTGTTGATCGAGAGCACAGAGAATACAAACCTCAGCATATCATCCGGATGAAAAGGAATACTGAAAAAACAATCCTTTAAATCAATGATCATTAACTCCCAGTTCTTAGGAATCATATTAGGAGATGGTAATCCAGGTTGCAAAGGTCCCATTTCTTTAATCTTTTCATTTATTTTCCTCAAACCCTGAAGTAATCTCCATTTGTCCCTATGGGGCTTTTTAATTACAAATATAGGAGTGTTCCAGGGGCTGTTTGTGGGAATGATATGCCCTTTCACTAATTGTTCATTTACCAGTGACTCTAGCGCAGCCAATTTTTCAGCTGGGAGGGGCCACCGATCAACCTAGATGGGCTTATCTGACATCCAGGTGAGTTTTACTGTGCCACACTCATCAGTGGCCCTTCCTAAATATTTGTTTCTATTCTTAGCTCCCATTGGGCTAGGATGTCTCGTCCCCAAACAAATACCCTTTTATCTGGATAATAAATGGCTTAGTGGTTGCCACATTGCCTTCAGGCCCTTTAAAAGAGACTGGATGCAAACTCCTCAAAGTTCTACTGTGGCCCTCAATTCCTTCTAGGGCGTCTAGAGTTGGGATGAGAGTCCATTCAGGTGGCCAGTACTTCTGTGAGATGACAGTAACATATGCACCCGTGCCAACAAGTCTGGTGAGTGCAATTTCTTACCCAGGCAGGTTAAGGTACGGGCAATCTTAAGTTTTCCCCAACCGATCTTTCTAGTCCAGGCCTCACAAAGTTCATTAGGAACAACATCATCTGTCTCAGGTAACAAGAAAGCTTGAGCAAAGATGAGTCCTTTGGGTATACAACAAGGAGGGTTAGGGCACCAAGCTAGGACAGTAATTTCCTGGTTGGAAGTGACTGTCAATACTGTGAGTAATACATAAAAACCCTCTGCATTGTATTTGTCCAGTCCCACTATTAAAAAGTCTCTCAGGAGTAGTTCTGGTCCCAAACAACCCATGGAAATGGAGTGGTGGATAAAATCAATAATTATTAGTGACTGAGCTATTGATAACTCCAATCAGGTGTTTGCTGGTATTGGGTTGGGAAGTCCTCTGATAAGATGCTGTAGTTCTTCACCTGTGAGCCTCTCATGTCATGCATGGCAGGGGACAGGGACTCATGTGTCATCGCATGCCACTGTCTTGTGCTCAGTTTGAAGTTTCCTGACTGACAGCAACAACAGATGTGCACTTGGTGAGACAGGTTAGCATTCTGCTTGGTTTTGTTACAGTCACATTGTCTTTGAAAATTCCATATTTTAGGTTTATTACAGTTCTTTGCCCAATGCTCTCTTTGGCCACAATTATAACAATTCCCAGATTTATCATTTGGCTGCTTATATACTTCCTTTTGCATACTGTTGAAAGCATTAGCTAACACTTGTGCTTGGATAGTGGCAGTATGTTCCAGGGTTTATAGCTTCTTACATGCTGAGGAATGGTGGGTTCAGGTTCTGATGGTAGGGCATGTAGGACTTTCTTGCACTATGGGTTTGCATTAAGTACTGCCAGTTGTTTTAATAGTCTCTCTCGTACCTGGTCCTCAACGACTTGTTTGTCAATTGTCATTTTTAACCTATCCAAGAGGGTCATGTAAGGTTTGGTAGGGCCATGTCTTATACCTGCAAAATCCAGTTGACATTTGTTTGCTTCAGGAATCTGCATTAACGCCTTTCTAGCTGCCTCCCTAATGTCATTAATAACCAGCCTTAGGAGGTTCATAGCTTGCTGATCTGGATCTGTGAAAGCCCCTTCACCTGCCAGTTGATCCATCGTTAGTCTGGTCCTTGCTGGTTCTCTAGCATAATCTTAAAGCAACTTGGTTATCAGTCATTTTCATCCTAACTCCCACAGAGAATACTCAGTGTGTATTAATAGCGACGCCATGAGGTACTTCACGTTGTGTGGTGTTGAGGTGTGAGCGGAAAAGGTTGCAGAAATGAGATTAGAAAAATAAGGAGAACTCCTCCCATGTTCTCTGGCCGCTTTGCTTAATTCCTTGATTTCATTAAATGCTAGAGCCTCCCACTGGGCATCACCCCTTCTGTCATATAGCACTGGCATAATATCCAGTTTATTTACCATTTCCCAGTCTCCCCCTTTTATTGCTGCTCTTTTGATTTTTTCCCAATTACCTTTCCTAGATTCCAGTCAGCAGAGGTCTTCCTCAGATGAAGAGGAGAAGTATGATGAATTGGATGAGGAGGAATAGCCCTCAGCTATGAATACTCTTCTGTATTTGATTCCTCCCATACCCGGGCACCGCCGTCTTGGAGGCGGGCCCTTCTGGAGCTACAACAGAGGTAGTTCCGGCCTCCTCCCTGGGGGTGTGACTTTTGGGGTCAGTTCCGACAGAGACAGGAAATGAGAACCCGCCTGAGTGTTGGGCCTGCCTCAAGGAGGTGGAAGCGGGGTCATGGGCTGGGCTGAGGGTGGAGACTCAGGGCATCAACCAGTATGACCACTGTAAGTGGCCATCTGAGGGGGCCACTTGGCTTGTGAAATGACCATGACATCAGCTCCTGTAACAATAGTGCCTATGAGTGTGACATGCTGTCCTTATCATGACAGCTTGCATTTACAGGTGGGAGGTTGAACAATTAACTGCTGAGTCCAGAAAGTTTGAGGGGGTCCTGTAGACCCCAAACCTTCTTCCCCCCCTCCATTTTTGCACTGTGTTAGTAGGTATTGGCATTGTAAAAAATACTAATTGAACAATTTTAGAACCCTGGGGTACAGTACATGGGGGAAAGGGCATCCAGACAATGATTTTGATTTCTCTGGAAAAGTCTGCATCTGTTACTCTTGGGAGCACAAACAATCCTATAAAGTGGTTGAAGAATGCCCCAAAAGCAACACACTGTCCCTGCCCTAAAGCCCATTAACCTCCTTGGTAATCAAATGGACGGAGGAATCTAAAATAGTGACCCACTGCTGCCAGGTTCACCCCAATGCTGCAGCTAGTGGCTTACTGTAAGGCAGCAGCACTCCCAATGCAGAGTTCAGCTGAAGAATTTGTGTCTGAGCACGTTGCCATCCCGCACTCTGATTCAAGTTTCCTAAAATCAGTTTGCATAGCTAAACATGATATTTGTCAATATCATATTTAGAGCAACTGGTTAACATAGTGCTGTCCTTTGCGGCATCTCAAAGAAAGTTCAAGCGGGTTTTTTTTTTGCTTTGCTCCTTTTGGGGCATGGCAGTCTCTTTTAAGGTGGCCTGGTTTTCCACAGCCAAAACAAGTCTGTCATGTGGGACCAGGGGCCACCTTAAGTGCAGCAAAAGCAGCAGCCATGGTTTCACATATGTGTTTGACCATTCTAATACAATTATAAACTTCAACCATTTCTATAATTGTGGGATTTTTAAGTGGTGTAAGAACCTTTTCACAGGCACTGTTTGCATTCTCTATTATTGACTTTAAAAGAATAGTGTCGTGGTTTGAGCAGGAAGTGAGTTTTCAGGAAGTTACAGAGTACATCTACATGAACTTCCAGGGGTTAAATATCGGAAGCTCCCAGGGAACTCCCTTTTCCGTCTGGGCAGCTGAACAGGTAACAGGGCCGGTCCCGCTCCGCTGTGTGGCCCCCAGGCCCGGCGGCCCTGCCGCCCCTGCTGGGGGGGGATCGGTCTGGGACTGGTCATGCCTCCGGCCCCCTCCTCACACCGACTGCCAGCAAAACAACAGAGAGGCTGCAGCTTAAGATCCAGTGAACTTTTACAGCCTAACCCCAAGCTGGACAGTGGCAGGGGAGTCTGGGAGTCCCTGGGAGCAGCCCNGATTTGTGACATTGGGAGCCACCAGATTTTTTTTCTTGTGGCAAATGTCTCCATGGGACACTAGAGAGACTGCGCTCCCAAAGTGATCAATGATTATGTTTAAATGGTGAAACTGACTGAAAATCATAGTTTGTCTCTCTATGTTGGTTGTAAGAAAAGTGAACAGTCAGTGGGAGAAGAAGAAGAGTTTTGAAGTTTCAATTTTTTTTTCTTTTCTTCCTTTCATTCTTTTAGTGTGTGTGTTAATAAAACTTACCTGTTCAAACTTAAGTTGGGCCTGTTTTGCCTTTTCTCTCCTAATTCCATCTCACAGCAGTAAAGGCACTCAATTTGACGAACGTGAAACCACAACAAATAGTATCATGAGCTTCTTGATGAGAAACTTGTTTGTCTAATGCCTCTCAAAGGCGATCAATAAATTGTGTATAAGGCTCTTTTGCCCCTTGAGTTACTGATGTGAAAGCCTTTTGCGGTTTGCCAGCATTAGGGACTTCCATAAAAGTATATCTCTAATATGGTCTAAAACTTCCTGTGGAATTCCCCTTTCCTGAGCATCTCGCTGTGAATGCTGCCGTGTCTCCATAGGTGATCAAGTGATACGGCAGCAGCTTACTGATTTATATTTCCTGCATCAGTTAAAAATGCTTGCTTCTAAAAGCTTTTTCCATTCTGCCTCCTACAGTGTATATTGTGTTGACGAAAGCAGCACTTGGGAAAGCAACTTTAAATCATGAGTAGTCATACTATAGGAATTGATAACAGATACAGAGCAGAACATGGAGAGCATATTAGTAAAATATGGAGAATTAATACCATATTCCATCACAGTGCGCCGTAATTCTTTGGTGACTGAGAAAGACAGACTTTCCCACACAGGGGGTCTCTGCCCCTTTGGTATATAACCAGTGCAACAATCACTTGCACAATTTCTAAACAACCTGCTTCTAGTGCCTGCTGCTGGAGCTGCCACCAATTATTATGCAAATTAGGGGGAAATGAATCAGGCTCATTCTCCGTGTCAACAGGTCCAGGATCAAAGGGATCATCCTCAAATTCCAAGTCTGCATCAGAGGCAGTAAATTAGATTTCAGGGGCTCGTATTGGCATATTAAAAACTTGTGCTTTCACAGAAGGGGGAGCATGGGGGATGTTAAAAACCGGTGCAGAGTCCTCGCCTGTTGCTGAGGGGGCAGTGGGGGACAATTCTTTCCTGGCACTCTCCTGAGCTTTAAGAGTTTCTAAAATAGTTCTCCACAGGGATAAGAAACCAGCCATAATCTTATCACCTCTCATCGCTTGATCCCAGAGCTTGACCCCCAGTTGATCCCATAATTCTGCTGTGAAAGCCATGCTGGCATTTAACACTTTAACCTGTGATTCCACCCAGCATAAAATCAGCTTAAGGGAGTGCGAAGGGTTAGGGTTAGGGTGTGCAGGGATTGAGAGACACGGACTGTGCTATGCAAGGAAAGCCAGTTTATTACANTTCTCCACAGGGATAAGAAACCAGCCATAATCTTATCACCTCTCATCGCTTGATCCCAGAGCTTGACCCCCAGTTGATCCCATAATTCTGCTGTGAAAGCCATGCTGGCATTTAACACTTTAACCTGTGATTCCACCCAGCATAAAATCAGCTTAAGGGAGTGCGAAGGGTTAGGGTTAGGGTGTGCAGGGATTGAGAGACACGGACTGTGCTATGCAAGGAAAGCCAGTTTATTACACTAGTCACCACTACTTATAGTTCTCTAAGTTCCATACAAAATTTTCCGCTTGGATCCCTTTGCCCCTGTTCCCTTAGTAACACAGTCTTTTCAGTTATCAAGTCACTGTTGCGTTCTTTTGCACTAGCAATGTCCTTGTTACATGTTCTCTGGTCAAAGTGGTCAGAGTGACCAGACATCATGTTTTCACTTCTGTTCTTGCATTGAGTTTATCTCTCCCATGGCTTCCACTGTAACAGGGCCAAGAGGTTGGTGACACTACCCAGCTCAGCTTCTGTAGCTGTGTGATCTTCCACAGATCCCCCACCTCCTGTCACCCCTGAGTCATCCAGGGTGCTCCCAGGGGTCTATGAACTCAAATACTTGCCTTCCCATAGACACTCCTGTGCCCCTACCCCCCAACCTATGTGGTCTTTCTCCAAGGAACCCCCCACTATGACACCCCTCTTCAAACACCTTCACGAGTCCCTGAAGCCTGCAGCCAAGTACAAGGGGGAGCAGGATATAGAGCTCGGGATGAGACCACCATGGGGTGAGGACATCACTCATGATGACCCCCACTCCTGCATATCCTCAGAGTCCATGAATATTCCCAACACATGGATGTCCTCTACCTATGCCTAGAAGTCCCTGTCTCCATGGATGCCCCCTGTTTCCAGGGGCCCCCATGTGTACCAGTACTGTGATGTGAACCTGGTTTCCATAGGGTTCGTGATGTCCGCAAGAGAGTGACACCTCCTGCCACCCTGAGTACTCTGGCCAAGTCTTAAACACAGCGGTTGCTCATGGTCCATGATTCCATCTGCCTGTTTACTGTGATCTGAGTGGACATGGGGATGGCAGAGGCAAAGAGGATGGTGGGGACATTGGGGAAGCTGAGGTTACAGACATACCATGGTAGTAGCAGCTGTCATGGGGGACTGAGCTCCAACTGCGTGGGGTCCCAACTGGTATCGGTCTCCTGATCTCCTGGGGCTAGAATCTCAAAGTCTTTCCTGCTGTGCCTGAATTGCCATGTCTCATGCTTCCCCTCTGGCCCTGCAGGCCACACCATGCAGCTGCCATGTGGTACATCCATAACCCAGAATGAGACCTGCATCAGTACTTTTATTGCACTGGCAACCAGATGCCCACAGCCTGTGGCAACAGCTTGCATGGGTGGGGACCATCCAGCTGCACCACAGCCTGGGCTGAGCAACTCTACAGCACACCGGGAACTTCCCAATCCATAGAGGGGAACGGAAAGCAGCAAAAACCTGCATAGGTTGGGAAGAAAAATTCAGATACCCCTCCTCTTCTCAGCCTAGAGATACCTGGAGAACAGTATGAATAGGGCCATGATCAAGATAGGGGTTAAGATAGGGGTTCAGGGTTCAGGTTCAGAGCTTAGGGTTCAGATCAGGGTCAGGGTCGGGGTTAGGGTGAGGGCTAGGGTGAGTGTGAGAGTTGGGTTAGAGGTTAGGTTAGGGTCAGGGGTTAGGGTTTTTAGTCAGGTGGGTATCACATCTCTTCCATTGAGGACACCATATTTGTCCAGTGTGATGTGACTTCCACCCTTGGAGGCCATCTTGTGTGCCAGCAGATGCCACTTCCTGCCAAGCCACCATTTTTTTGTGGTACTGTGGAAGGAGTTTTAGGGGTCAGGTTGGGGTTCAGGTTCAGGGTAGGCTTAGGCTTAGGGTTATAGTTAGGGTTTAGAGTTAGGGTTTAGGGTTAGGCCATGGAGTTAGGGCTTATGTTTAGTGTTAGGCCTTAAGGTTGGAAAGAAGAATGTTGTATTTGTATTTAATTGCATAGAAAAATCATTTCATTATATACAAAAGATAAGGGTTGTTTACATTTACCCTTTTTTTTACATTTACTGTGCCCATTTAATAAAGCAGAAGGGGACAAAGAATCTTGTCCCATGGCTGTTTCAGTACCCTGGGCTGCCCTGCACAGTGGTGTTCCAGGGGAATGTTCATCCCAAATGGATATGCTGAAGTCCAGGATAATATCCAGGGAATGTCCACTTGATGCAGCTGAGGTCCAAGAAGGCCAAAACATATACAATCATATTCATGCAATGCTGAGTCCAAATTCTCTAAATTTTTGCCAATAAACATGTGTTCACCCACCTGTTAGAATTTGTTTGTGCAGCTGCAGCATGGTACCTGCCACAGCCATGTGATTTTTTGTTGGCACAAAGCCCAGAGGAGCTCCCATCCACAGCAGGTTTCTCCCACACAGTACATTTATCAGAACAGTTTGCATGTAATAAAAACAATTTCTAAGTTCATGGTGTTTTAACTTCCCCTCGTATTTCAATGACCCAGNGTTTGATTTTTGCCTCATTTCTGACACAGGTTCATGGTACCAGAAGCAAGTAATTTCATAAACCCTTCTACAAGATGGTAAGTAAATACATTATGGTTCTGCATGAAGGAACTGCAATATATACTGAAAATCAATGCCTGCATAATTCTGAGGGCAAGAATTTCAAGATATAATTTTACTTCAGTATCTTATGTGTTTACATGCTCTCACTGGGTACCAATGAAAGCTTAACAACATTCAGTTTCAATACAGCTCTGCTATGGATATGTACATTTGACAAAAAGTGTACTATTAAAGCAGCTTTGATCTATTCACTGTGTGACCTATTCTTGTTTTCTACTAAGAGAACCAAGTCAGAATCATAGAAAATTAGAATCAGCAGATTGAAAAATATACAAGCAACTATGGGATAGCAGGCAAGCAGCCTGTGGCTGACACAGGAAATGAAATGCCACTGGATTCTTATCCTTCTATTTTATCTTC
>VYZR01029843.1:9387-22824 GCA_013400675.1 Oxylabes madagascariensis
AAGAGGCGATTAAAATTATACAGCCACCTGGTTACATACTAGACAACACAAAGGTAACAGTTTACCAAGTAACCAGGTTCTGTCAAAGATACTATCTCAAAATAAGCATTACCAAAGGGATTCCTTCTAATCTGTTCCGAAGTTAACATATTATCTTGAAGCTTGAAAATATTATCTCATAATTCTGTAAATTTACTCAGACACAAGACTAAGCCCAGTTGTTCCATTCTAATAGCAGCTGAGTAACATAGCAGAATCGCATAGTACTTTTGGTTCCCATTTTGTGAAATGGATCTGGCCTTGTCCTCAATTCAGCAAAAAAGTCCTCTTTTCTTTTGGAAGGATGAATGTTACAGCTCAATAACATTTCCAGTTTTAGCATCTCACAGCAACTCCCCTCTTATAACAAGTAACTTGAACATAGAATGGGTCACAGCATCTTTCACAATTTAACCCAGATTTTGAATGGTATTTGAACTTAATTTTGTGAGTGGCAACATCAGAAACATTTTTAGAAAGAAACTAAAGAAGCCACTGATCAAAGTCTATAGCTGTAATAAATAGCAGCTGGTACAAACCTTGTAATCCTTCAATTCCAGCTGGAGTTAGACCTGTATGTCTCACAGGCAGGTCTCCCACAGTTATATCAGCTGCAACAGGCCTGGCTTATCTAGGGATAACAAAATTCAAATGAAATTTCTCTTCATCTGTTATTTAAACAGAGACTAGAATGAACAATACAGCATATGAAATGAAGGCAAAAGTTATAGCAGATTCACTGAAATGACAGACTTCTGAATGCTCCTATCTCAACTGGATTGTTAAGAGAACGATCTAAACTCTCAAGTTCTCAAGTTTAATTTTATGCCAGTTTTAATCCATTCACAAAACACACCTTTGTTGTGCAATAGCTCCAATTCTATTTACTATATGTACAATTAGCTTTCTGAAGTTCTAGTTCTGCTGTTTTCAGGAATCTTTGGGCTAAGGCTGTATTTCCAAGTGGATGTGGGAACGGGACCTGCAGGTTTTTTGATTAGTTAGTTTTTTTTTTAATTGTGTGTTCATTTTAAGAGAGGTAAAAGCTTAAGGCATCGACTGGTAGATGAGTAATGCCATCTTCCACGTTTTGAATGGAACTCTTTGAAACAGATGCTAGCGATTATGAAGTCATTCTAGTGCTGCCTGGCATTCTCTTAGTCTTCTTTCAATCACTGTCATATAAGAAATTACTTTTTAAGACAGAGAGTCTCCTATGAATGATTCTCATAAATCTGAACATGATTCTATCTTGTGGCAACAGAAAGCTTAGCCACCTGACAAAGTGAGATTAGGAAAGTATTAATGTGAAAAAGTACTACATTTGTTTTGGTGTAATATATGAACATACTTGTTAACAACTGCTGCTTCTTTCTTGTCTTCTGGTGCAGAAAATTACATGTTGGTCACAGAGTCAAGTAATGCTGAAACAACAGGAAAAGGAGAGTTGTGAAGTCTTTTTAACAGTGTTACTCCCAAAACCATTGTTACACTCTTCAGGTGATATAAATCCTTAGTCAATCCAAAACCATCCAGGAAAGCATTGGGAAACGAACAGTGCTGCTACTAGACGCTTGCATCAGAGGGCAGAAGCGACATGGTACAATCAACAGACAGCCTATGAAATATCTGTTAATTCAATCATAATCAAAAGCGCTGCCTAAGGTCTTTCTTCCATCATAAATAAGTCTCCTTATGGCTTTGTTCTAAAGCAACAAAAGGGATTAATGGAAATTTAGTTTCCAACAAGTCAGTCTTGCTTTTAATCTTTTGGTTTTTTCATCACTAAAATTTATGATAAAATATTATTTCCAGACTTCACTGTTTATGAATAAACAGGAACACATTTTTCTTCCATGTGGAACAAATGTTTCCTTATCATGACCATTGAAGTGAACCGATCTACAGTTGTAGACTTGCAATATGGTTGCAGTTTCAACGTTGCCAGTGACAGAGACTACTCTGTGATGTTGATGTCCACATCAAGTAGCCGATGGCACAACTGGCAACCAATGACAAATACGCATCCACTGGAATCCAGCTCCTCAGCCTCCTCGGCTCTTTTTGCATTGCTCTTATAAAATCCTCATAACTTTTCTGTAATTTGTTAAATTAGCTCTATCTGCAGTCATTGGCTTCAATCAGGTCTGGGTTCATTATTGTGGTTACTGTTGTATGTCCCTGTACCAGTATGGCTACAGCAACTGAGACCAAAGGGAAACTGAAACATTTCACCAACAGAGGATCATCTAAATTTGGTTCATGATGGTAGCAAGGAGAAGATGCTACCATTATATGCCTTTGTAGAATGTGGTTGTCCTTGCTTTCACAAATCAAAAATGACAGAGGCTTTTTCTGGGCAAGTTTCAAGAGACATCAAGAGCTAAACAAGCATTTTATCAGCACGACTCCACAATGTTTTTGATCTATCAAAATCAGGCTTCAAAAACTCCAGAACAGTAACAGGCAAAGACAAACATTACTAGTTTTCACTATTTGCTGAAGAAACTTTACTATGGACATCTACCTGTTAGTTTCAGTATGAGAGAAATCTACTCATTTAGAAACAGAGACAAAACAACACACGCTTGTCACTCAAATAAATTGTCACTCAAATAAACAAACAAACTCTTGTCAGTACTAATCCATTACTGGCTGCAGCAAAACCACAGAAATACTCGAGCTGTAGGCAAACTAACATAGCAGAGATGCACATAAAGCCAGTTATTACTGCCAGCATGATATGACTTGAAGTGACAAAATAAAGGAACTTCAAATCTAAAGTGTCCTGAAAACTTAGAAGGTGAAATTTTCAAAAGGAAGAGGAAGAATTGTTTCAATTCTATTACAAAGTGTCAGAAAGTAAGCATTCAGCTATCTGTTCTGTCCTGGGCCACAGAAAAAGAAAATGAAAAAACCAACCATATTAATTGGTTTTATCAGACACAGTGGTTTTAGACAGAAATAGTACAAACATGCCTCCTGGTTTTAAGGAGGCTAAATATAACTAGAGATTTAGAATTTGGCTTGGCAACTTATTAACATACCCATGTCTTTAACAATCACTAATAACCACCAGTTATGCTGCTGCTTTGAGAGAGGACACTTCAAACATCAAAGCATGTGTTACATATGTTACAGCTCCTCTTTGAATATTATCTCAGTGTCAATCACAAACACTTAAACAAAATTACTTTTCCTTGCAGTCGCAGTTCCAGCATTATTTCTAAAAGCATATGAGATTTCTTCATGGCATTCTGTATTACTTTTGAAAGCATTTCCAAAGAGATTTCATTTGACAAAACTGTACAGCAACACTACTAGCAAAGTTATGGTACTTAGAAGTGCAGCATTTCCTAAAAGAAAGCACGAAAAAGTGAGAGAGATACAAATTTGTATTTGCACATGGGGAGATCCACGTGCCATCCTACACCTCAAAAACTTAAACTAGGCTTTATTTCCAAGGATACCCTACAATCACTTCAGCACAGATTGTTCCTCAAAACTAGAGAAAAGAACTTAATGTACAAAGAGAGCAATATTCCCCACATCACTGGGATTAACCTATAAGAACTTCAAGTTTTGTATAAGCAAGAATTTTCGATATAACTACTAAAGTTAAAAAACTGTAACTCTTTTACACTTCACTACTCACAAAAGTGGTTCTATCACGACCTGTATCTGAAAATTTACAACAAAAAACTGCACACGACTTTGCACTGTTATACAAGGCTGACAGTAATAAAATTAATACTTATCAAAGCTCATGCTTTAGGTCCAGATACTTATATAACTCACAGAAGTGTACTTTTGGACCAACATCATTCAAAGGTAGCACAACTGAGTGGGGATTACTGAATTTTTTCTGAAGTTCTCAGCCAATGGAGCCAGGATTGACTTCCAGTGAGGCGGTGAAATCATCAAAATTACAACTTAATTGTTTCAACATGGATTTTGAATTTGAGTGTCAGACATGGCTAAGATGATCCTTTTGTTACAAAATCCTACTCCACTTCCCTGGTAGAGGGAATTTAAAAAAGGAAGTGGGAGGGACCACCCACCTATTTTAGCTTATCACAGCGTATTTCCTGCCTACATTCTCCCTCTACTGAGTCCTTAAAATATATATGTTTGCATTTTATTGGTCTTGTAACCTAAAATAATCTCATTTATTACCTGGTAGAAATACACATACATATCATCTTTCAAATATCATGTGTTGCAGTTGCAGTGTGTTTTGGTAGGTGGACAGGAAAAAAAAGAGAAGATATGGAAGATATTAGGAAACGGGACCACAACATCCTGCTGTTGCCTGAGGGAAGAAACATCTCTCAGACCTGTAAGTCCTACTTCAACACAGAAAAATCGAAAAAAACAGTGTCTGGCCTTCAACATATTTTACCAAGGTTCCCAATTTTGACTCAGCCGCGCCAGTTGTGGCGCGGAAGGGGCAGGGTCGCGGGGAAGGCAGCGCTCGCCTCACGAAGGAACGCCTCCCCTGCCCGGGCTGTCCCGCCCTCGGGCACAGCTCAGCTCCCGCCTCAGCCCACAGCCTTTCCAGCTACCAAACACCTACAGGGCTACGGGCCCATAGGGCCACTGTTACGCAAACGCTGAGGCTCCCAGCCTTCTCCCACGGGCACCGAGCGAGGAGCCTCTCGGGCTGGAGCCGCCGCCCGCAGCGCGGGACCCCCAGTCCCGCTGCTCACCTCCTCGGCCCGGGACCGCCCGCTGCAGGACACGGCGCCACAGCCCCGGGCAGCCCCGGCGGCCCCGTCCTCCCCGCGCCGTGCCAGGGCAGGAGAAGCCCTCCCCGTACTCACGGCCCCCGCCAGCGCCGGGCTCCGCTCAGCGCTCCGTCAGCAGCGGCCGCTGGTGCCAGCCGGGCTCTTCCCCTTCCGGGCCACCCTGGGCCTGCCGGGACTTGGAGTTCGGGGGGGCCGCACTGCCCGGGAGCCGCGCTCCGCACGCTGCCGGCGGGAGCTCCAGGGGTTCCCCTCCTGCGGTGCCCCCGCCGTGCCCGGGGCGCTGCCCCGCTCCGGGCGGGCGGCTAGAGCGGCACCATGAAGAGGAGAGCAGGGGAGCGGGAGAAAGAACTGAAGGTACCTTCCGTTTGCTTCCTGCTCCCCGCAGCCGCGAGGAGTGTGCCCCCGGCCAGCCCTCCCTCCGCCGCTCCCGGGGCTGTGCGGGGCTGAGCCCGCCGGGGCTGCGGTAGCTCCAGTGCTGGAGCCCCGGGCGAGGGGACTCCGAGGCCGCCGTGAAGTTGCCTGTGAGGAGGAAAGAGCCCGGCCCCGGGCTCGGCGCGGCCGCGTGTGCCCAGCACCGCCCCGCGCCCCCAGGGGCTCCGGGGCTGCCCGGGCACGGCGCTCCGCTGCACCGGCAGTGTCCCATCCCCTCCCCAATGAGGGGCACCTCGCACGGCGTTAACCGCGGCTCGTGGTAAAGGCCATCTGGGCAAGATATTTAAAAGAGAGTTCTGTGGTATATGAAAAAAATAACCCAAGGACTGTACGTTTGTTTTTGTCGAAACGGTCACAGTGAGATGATGCACTGTGTAACTGCGCCGAATTCTTACATTTAAAAGCACTCTACACTAAGCCTGACCTAAATAAATATTTTTAAGTCTCTTATACCGCCCGAGCTTTATAATGTTTCTTTTCTTGTTCACGTAATAAGATGCAACGCTGTTACATGCTTACATTGAAGATGTTGTTTCACTGTCTGTGGAAGCAAACAGCAGTGCTGAATGTTTGCTGTTTCAGGTGCCTCTGAAGGGCTTGTTTTACTACATTGTACAATATTTTACTTCAGCTCTTGATGGTTGTTGTACTTCCACTGATTTTGTTTAAAAAACAGTAGTACTGAGAACCAGTGACTTGTTTGAAAGCATAGTGCTGATATTAGAGATGTTAATGAAAGGAAGGTTAATTCCATTATAAATTTAGAAAATGCCTTTGAAAATGGTAATCTCATACACCTGAAGAGGGAACATGCTGGGTTTGATATTAATTTACTATTCAGTATTAAATACACTATTCCCTGCAGAGGTGGGGAAAAGGTCTGATGTAAGTTTCCAACTAAGTCTTTTACTAGAAAACTTTAGAGCCTCTTTGCCCAAGTCAGTTTCATAACAATTCCTTAAGGACTACCTGGTCATTTTGTAATTTGTCTTTCTGCAATTTCAGTGTTACATTAGTGTTCTGCCCTTTCCATACATGTCAAAACATATGCAGATGTCCCATTCAATACCTTTCAGAAAAAAACTCAACCCATGCTTTTTTTAGCCTGTACATTTGTGCTGTCCATCCAAGGGCCTTGTCTTTTCAATGGCTCTTGAATGTATTTGGGAGTCATTTGCATTAGGAGAATAATGGCCCTTGGTAAGATAATCACTCAAGGATGCATGAGAGGGTAAAAGGATGGTGCTATGAACTACATTGGTGAAGGCTGTAGGAGGAAAGGCACTTGAGGTGCCAAGAACAATATATGGGAAAAACTTGAGGTAAAGTTCAAGAGTACTGCTATAGACACAACTCGATGTTGTGGGTGCACAGACAGAGAAGAATGAAAGATAAAAGATTCTTACACAGAATTTAAAGGTGTCAATACTAATAGAATGCCTTAGGGGGGGATGTCGTAAGTTGGGTACTACAGTGAAGAAAAATGAGCCTGTAGAATGTCTTAGAATAAAGGCTGCCAAAGGGGAAAGCAGCAATAAGAAGAGGCGGGAGGATATGCTAGAAGGAACATATGCGCTTGTTTTTCCTTCATGGAAGCATCCTCATATTGATTATTTTCTACAACTTAATTGGAAATGTAATCTCTGGGCCCCTGGCAGTGTGCCAAGTCACCCTTCAGTCCATGGGCTTGGCCATTCCTAGCTTATGTTGATCACCTGAGAAATGCTGAAGACAAAGGAACAGTGTCTTTATTGTAGTCGTTCTGCCAAGACTTCCATTTAGGTACTGATTAAAATATTTTTTTAGCAAACCAAATATTAGTGAGGTTAACCCAACCTCTTCTGGAGAGTAAGATTTATGAGGCTTTCTACTGAGAGGGAAGTGGTTGGGTAGAGAAGCTGGTTTGGATTATGTGTCTCCTGGCAATGTCTCTTGTTTCCAGAATTGAATCCTGAATACAAGTTCTTGTTTTGCTATAATTGTGTACAGTTAAATGCTGTCTATCAGAATCCCACTGATTGACTTTTGCTTTGTAATTATGTAGTATGTGATAAACTTTTGTCTGGCTCAAATTTTCTTGTATATAGCAAGTTTAGATTTATGCTCTTATAGAACATTTCTGTTCCAAGTAATGTGGTAGAAGTTCTGTAGAGTGCAGTGCTGTCATACAGCAATTTCCACTTTGCAGATCACTCAGTTGGATTAAATGTGTAGCAGAAATGAAATTGTTTGAGCTAGTATTTGGTGTTCCAAGTCAAGAGGAGGAGGATGCAAATTCATTCTTGGGAAGAGGGTCTGAAAAAAAGTAGGAAAACCATAGCCAGAAGTTAACTACTCATCTGTTCTAAGCACCATATTGGGCATGCCAATGTCCTGTAGAATATTTCTCTGAGTCTTAAGTGGACAGCAAAACACAACTACTCTGAAGTTTCTAAAGAGACCTTTGGAGCTGTTGCAAGCCATCAGCTACTCTGGTCTTCCCCATAGCAAACTTCTGTGCATAAACCCAGATCTGTTAGAGTAGATGTTGCACATTAGCTGGAAAGGCATTTTTATAAAACAGTCTATTGCAGGGTTGTTCATGCTCGTTTGTTTTAGCTTAGAATTCCATTTTAATTAATACATTTTATAGTTATTTTGATTCGTTTGTTTTTTTCTTTTACACTGTTGGTCAGAGTTGGTGACGACTTTTTCACTGGGTGTAGAAATGTACCATCCAGAGTAAAATCAAACAAACCTCCTATTTGGTGATCTAAGTAGGCCATATCTTCCTTTTAGATTTGGGAAGAAAGCGTTTTGCTTTTAGAATGTTTATTATCTTGATTGATGAGTTTAAAATGTTAATATTTAATGTAAAACTTAATGTTCTCAAAGTGTTCTCTTACTTATTCAAAGTGGATTTTTAAAAAGTAAGTTTCAGTATGACAGAGGCCAAGTTCTAGCTATTTCCTGTATATGCTTCCTCTACCACTCTTTGCATGTTAACACTCTGTGCCATTACCAGGTGAAAGAGAAGATACTCAGCTAATCTGGAGAATTATTTTCTTTTAAAGTCAAGGTATTACCTTGATGAGTCTTTGGAATAGACCCCTAAACCCAGTTCACAATTACCTGATGTAGCTGTTTATGCTAATTCACATTACTGTGAATACTGGCTGCAGAGAATGTATTCCACAGGCACTACTGTTATGTTTGTACAGCTCCCAGCACAGCTGGGACCCCAATCCAATAAAGTTATTGCTGTACAAATAATGAATGCATCAATGTGCACATATCTGAATATTCACAAGGGCTTTTACAAAGATATTCATATGCAGTATCACATTTGTGAGACGTGTTGGACAAAGTGGCAAGGAAATATAAAGCTTTAAATAACACAAAGCTTTGCATGTATTTTATTTACAAGGAGAAAAAGGGAATATATTGTGTTTTGGCTGAGATACCATTGAAGGTCTTATTTCCTGCATCATCCTCATTTTTGCTGCCTGCAAAATAATACATCTTTACAAGGTAAAACAGATTGCTTCAACATATTAATGCTCAAGGAAAATTAGGAAGTATTCTGGAAGCACTTTAAAGCATGATTAAGGGTTTGGTTTTAGAATTAATGCTGAAGGATGGTGCCCGTACCATACAATGAAGCTTAAAAACTTTAACATTGTTACCATGATTTGTTCTAATTTTACAATGATTTATTGTTTCCGGTTATTGTTCTACCTCTTAAGATAAAAAACATTATTAAAAAGACCCAAACGAAACAAAATGTTCTAATTGACAGATTAGACTCTTTTAGAAGTTGTATTCAGGAAAATTAATGAAACAGCTTAGATGCAGTTAAATAAGCTTCTTGTCATGTCATATTTCTGCTTAGGTAAATGGTGTGCAAGTTTTAGCAGAATCAGCAACCAATATGCCAGTAGCAATTTTTGTGGTAATCACATTATTGGACCTTCCCATTATTAATGAGACAATAATTAAGAAATAGTGTTGATAGTCACATAACACATGGTTTGTATATTGGAAATGGTCAGGTAGAAGCCTTGCATATGCAGAATAAAATACAAGAAAGAATGAGTGGCAAATGTTTCTTGCTTTTAAATTCATCACATTCCTGCTGTTTAAATTGCCTCAGCTGCTAATGCTGGAACCATTACAGTAATGGACTCAGCAAATGAAGGAGAACCGAGACACACACTTTATTACTGGAGGGGTAATTTTCTCTTCATCTGTAATAGCAGCAGTGCCTAGTATTGATCAGACCATCAAGATACTAATCCTCTGTAAAATTACTTGTTATAACTGAAAATGTGTTAATCCAAATCAGTCTGTGTCCTGACTTTCTACTTACTATTGAATACAGACTATTAGATGGTTTATTTTTTGTGATTTAAAGCCTTTACATCGATAATAGTCAGAGCTTCCTTTGCAAGAGCATGTGCTTAATCTTAGCTATGGTCCAGGGTTGTCTTTTTGTTTTAACTAGAACATCACCCACTTAATTAAGAAGCACAGGTCTATCTTTCTGCTTGGAATTATATTGGTACTTTAGGCTCTGCAGATTTATTAAACATTGTTTTACATTCAGTCACTTGTTTTTTGCTGTAAATAAGGACAGATCTATGCTTCACATATTGGAATCTACAAAGATCTTGGAGCTAAGGATGTGAGGAGAATGGCTGCTCAAAACATGAATTTGGGTTTTGTGGATGATGGCCTGGGAGGCTCTTGTGGGTGGGAGTATGTCAGGGAAGTTCAATGCCAGGGATCTAAAGGTCTTCAGTTTACTTCTGTCCTGTCTACTACATGAGACAGTCGTATGGTGAGCTGTGCATGTCCCAGTTCTCAATATGGGAAGACTTATTTTTCTTTTTTCTTTTTTTTTTTCCCCTCTGTTTTGTCTATTTTTTCATAGTCTTGCATGTTTAAAATGGAAGTTCATGTCTCTAACTTGTACAGCCTCAGTGCAGTGCTGTTCCCAGTGCAGGATACCCTGTAGGACCCGAGTGTGGGAGATGGTTCCATGAACCCTGACCTTTCACTGGACTCACTGCTCTGGGCTCCTGCGCGGTGACAGCCATGGGTGTCCTGCCAGCTCGTGGTGGGCAAGGAGAGTCCTAGAAGTGGGGCAGGCTGTCCCACTGCTTCTTTATTTTAAATACTCTAGTAGGCCATGCGTTTTAGAAAATTTTTGTTGTTGTCTAAATTAGATTTTTGCTCTGGTAAAACAGTATTTTTATCTATCTAATTACCCCTCTACTTTATTTCTTCATTATACTTTGACCGATTCAACTTGTATCATTTGGAGAAACTTCAAGTTCCTAAAAGATATTGGAGTATCAATACCTTTAGAGGGATTTTGATTCCTTGTCTGCCTCAGAACGCAAATTTTTCCCCTCTGTTCTAAGGAAGAATATGAACACAGGATATGATTCTTGCTAAATTCCACTTTCCTCAGTGAGCAGCCTCTTTACTCTAGTTTTCAAGTTGTAGACTAGAAATGTGTAGAGCAAAGCATCTTGTGTAACAACGTGGTTTGGAGGAGTTCACTTATTCATGTGAAAGCTTTGCTACCAAATGTAAGGTGGACTTTAAAGTTTCATGTTTTCTTAGTAAATTGCCACTAGACTTTTATTAAACATGAGTATGTTCTCAAATAGCAACACTGAGACAAGGAAAACAGTCATTTACAAATCCAGTGTTAGACATGAATTTCTAAAAAGGTGGTGATAGTTCTTTACATTATTTTTCAAATATTTCTATAGCTTGTAGCATTCAGGAAAATTAAATTTGCCCCCCGAAATGAGGGAAAGTAAGTTTTGAAAATACTTCCTGTTTTCTGTAGAAAAATAAAACTTCATGTGAATTGAATTTTGGGGTTTGAATTAATAGCTCTGAAGAGAAATCTTGAGAAGCTTGTTAGCAGATTATTCAGTTTCAGAAAGCTAGATAGTCACCCAAACTCCTTAGTCTTCTGGTTCTGAACTGAGCTTATAATCTTAGAAGTTTCAAATGGAAATGAGCATTTTTGAAATGAGGCCATAGTGAAACATCTCTACTGGAGGTGCAGCACGGCCCCTACTTCCAATTTTATTTTTAGATTTGGAAAACATTTGATGAATAATTATTATACTTTTTTCTTTGACATCAGAGAAGATTCAGTTTCAGCTGACCCAGGTTAGCGAAAACTAGACAGGTGATTGCCTAAAGCTTGTTTCTGTTCCCTTGCAGTTGATGATCAAACTTATGCAGCCTTCAGCCGAAGCAGGATTGCGTTGTCATGCTTTTAATAATTCATCCATTTCTTAAATTATTTAATTACCTGTAATGACCAAGAGCATCCAGAATATCAGATGATCCTCTTTCCTCCAGCTGAGGCTGAAAAGCACTGTAGTGTTTTACTGTATTCTGTTAGGTTCACTAGTGAAGTGCAGAAGATGGTTATGAGCATTTATTTGCCTTCAAAGTGTGGCACAGATTAAACCTATAGTTGAAGCCTTCTGGATAGAAAATTATAGTGCTGTAATTTCAAAACACTTGTGATTATTTACTGGAGTCTGATTATGGGAGGAAACTCTGCTCTACCTTATTTAGCTTAGCAGATTTTGCCTTCGTATACATGCTACCTCAATTTCTAAAAGAATTACATCTTTATCTCCTAGAACTTGTTCAGCTTCATTTTGCCCTTTTATCTGCTGCTCTTCCCACCATTTTTATTTAAGACTGTAAAGTTACTTTAGTGTAACTGCTCTTGTCACCTTTGCCCTCAGCTAATCAAATAGTTTACCTTGAGGGAAGCATTTATCTCCCACTTCCATTATTATTATTTTCGTAGCTGTAAAGATATATATTTTATGTCTCCAGAAGGGTGTAACAGTGAAACGAGGTATTGATCTGCTGTATTTGGCAATTTCTTTCCACCTTGCCATCGATATCATGTCAGCCTCTGTCTGTACTGTGGTTGACCTCACAAATAGCTCTTTATGTTCCCATTGGATTCAAATGATATACTACGCTCAAAACTAAATCAATGAATGATTATAAAGTTTTTAGTATTATTTCATAACCCTCAGGCAACTGGTACTTCATGCAGTGAATACTTGAAAAGGTACCTGATTAAAATATGTTGTTGATTCTATTCTAAGGTTTAAAACGGTATTGAAATCAAACCCCTTGTAATATTAAAAAATTCCATTATTTGCTGGTGTAAGATTTTGCTTGAAATCTCCCACATCTGATGGATGTTCTGTCCTCTGAGTGCAGAAATTTCATGCACTGGATCTTGCCATGATAAGTCATGATTGTACATACTCTGTATATGCTTATGGGGAAAAAAAAAAGAGGAGATAAAGATCAAATAAAGGTTTTCATCTCCAAAAAGTGAGCAGTAAGTTTAAGCAACTTTTGGATTGGAAAACATTGCTATTATTGCCATGTAAACCCATACACTTAGATATAATTCTAACAGTTTAACTGGTAAAATACACATTTAAAATAAAATACACATGGTTCAAATGTACATTTAATAGGTGTTTTTTTACTCTGATGGAAATAGGTAGGATTTTTGCAAGCAGTTAAAGGTCTCTAGAAGCCCAATCTTACTGATTTTGAATGTGCGCTCAGGATCTGGAAAAATCTTCAGATTCTATTCTGTGTTTACTTCTAGTTTAAATTATGTCAGTGCAGCAGGTAATGATGCTCTTGTGCTTAAAGGAAATACTTCATTGTCTGATATCTAAACCATGTGATGGCAAGCAAATGCAGTTAGTAAAATACTGAACTGAGCTGTGATGTATATGTATGTACGTAATCACTGAATAAAACCAGAACAAACTACTTAGTCTAATGATGTTAGGTAGGAGAAAAATTTTGGGGGCCTTACAGTATATATAAATATCAGGAAAATGACCTTCTTTCTGAGTTGGAAAGCTTTTTTAGAGTCAGAGTCAAAACAGAAATTCTTAATAAGCTGTTTTAAAGAAAATGAGCATTTGTCAAACATATCACTTTTGCAAGACGTTTATGCAAAAAAAATTGTGGAAAGGTGTTCCAATTAGATTAATTTTGAGTAAAATATCTTATTGCGTATTCTGAGACCATGTAAGTGCCATATTTTAGTATATAATATAAAACCACCAGCAATTATTCCAAAGCTCTGATCAGTTTGGAACTGTTTCTGTAGGCCTGGATATCAGCTAAAATGTAGAACATTTTTTTAATG
>VYZR01029843.1:42526-55893 GCA_013400675.1 Oxylabes madagascariensis
TTTTGTGTTTTTTTTTTTTTTTTTTTTTTTTTTTTTTTTAACTGTGTATATAGACTGTGTGACAGTAACCACTGGGAAGAACCCTAAGGCCCATAGGATTCACTTTGTGAATGAAAGTGTAGGAAGGCTGCAGGTTCGATTGCATAAGAGCTGCAATACTTTGAAGAGGTATTATACTGATGTCAGAAGCCTTTTCTCTCTGATTTTGGATTGTTTTCTGTGTATCATGCTGCATCATAACTAAATATTGGATTGTGCCCCTATATGATAGGAACTTTTGATTCCATGGTGCTATGTGAAACAATCTATTGAGGCCCTGCTGTAGCAGTTTGAACTCTGGGTTTCCTTTCCTTCTTCCCAGCACTCCCCTGTAGCTGCACTTGACTTTTTAGCAGAGGCCAGCCTTGCTGTGCTGCTCCTGCAATGCCTCTCCATCCCTTCTGCCCTACCACAGCACTCCCCTGTGCCTGCGCTCCTGCTGTCTCTTGGCAAGGAACAGAATCACACTGTGCTTTAAAGCAACATGATGTTGGGATTCCCCTTCTTTTCATCTGTGTCAATAGGTCTTGAACTATTAATGCAAATCTTCAAAATGATTCTTTTAAATTTACACTTGTTTTACATTATTTTATAATTAAATTTTAGTGCTTAAAGAGAAGAAAGGAATAGAAGTTTTTGAAGTGATTAAATATTAATTTTATTCACATTTAACCCTAATTTACATTAAGGATGTTAACTGAAAGGCAGATCTTTTGAATTCAACATTTTCATTTCCTTTTAGCCTCACTGATGAACAGTTAGATCTTGTCATATAAAGTGTCAGGGCCCACTGGGATAGAAGGAATAATTGTGCAGTCTTGTACTTTTTAGGATGGTCTGTTTGTGATGCTTACTGTTTCCTAAGAAAATAAACAAACAAAAATCAAATTAAAAAAAATATTTGGTCTAAACTAAAACTGAGATTTGAAACAAAACTTTTTTTCAAACTCTGAGAGAGACTGTCCTGCTTGAGGACTCTGATGATTCTTCTGGTCTGTCTTAACAGGACTTCTGTGACTTAAAAAGCTGATTTCTATAATATTTTACTGGAAGATATATCAAGGGGTAATATTGGTTATAAAATCTTGTATTACAGATGTGATATATACATATATTACATGTAGGGCTATGAATTTATGTAAATACAAAAAATTTGTGCTGAGTACAACTACAACTAGGTGTGAAACTGACCACTGATGTTTATTTCCTTTCAGAGAATTAAATTAACTAAAATACACTCTGTATCCTTCTGTTGAGATCTATAGTTGTTACCTGAGAGTTCAGGAAATGTAGAATTTATTTCTGTGGTTTAAATTGCTCACAGAACCCTGGATAAAAGTTCAGTCTTGGTGTGGTATAAGCTGCTGTAGCCTTTTGGATGCATTCTGTGCTTACACTTGCACCAGTAAAATCCTGCAAACGATACAGGTCTTTGTGCTGTGTTTAATAAATCATGGAACTTTGAAGAATCTTTGAGAAGTGGGGCCTGCATGTGACTGAGCAGCAGACATGAATAAGTGTTATCCTCGAGTGTATCTAGCAGACAGTAATAGATGCTTGAACAGACAATATGAGCACTGAGTGAATGATGGTAATAACATTAAATATTTACATATAGCAAAAGCATTTTGACAGCAGAAAAGAGACTGTCTCTGCAGTAAGGTGGGTAAACCCCAGTGTGATATAGTACGCCTTTCTATAGGACAACTTTTTATTAATAACTAGCAGTGTTTCTCTGCAAGACAGATACTGTGATCTACTGTCAGACAAGACAATTTTCAAAACTTTATTGGTGTAATCTCCAGGTGCCAATATCACTCCATACCTGCCATAATGCAAAAACAATTACTGAGTTCAGAAATAAGAATTGATAATTAGATAATACCTAAATGCTTAACATTAACCAAAGTAGATTTTAACCTGTTACCAAAAGCCCAGATTCACTCTACTTTACCTTACCTCAGTTTTACGTTGAATTTTCCAACATAGGAGCTGTCTGGAGAACTGTGTCCTAAAGCATGTGGTACTGTGGCTGTGCCTGAAAGAGTTGATGAAAGAAGGAAGTCCTCCTGCCTGCCCTCTCCATTGCTGAGCAGTTTCACAGGAATAAAATCCATTTTATTGATTCTGGAGTTCTTGAAATGCAGCATATTTGTTTTTGTTGCCCTTGTTTTGTTTTTTGAGGGAACCTGCAAATTATGATTATAGAACAGTTGGTATTCCTTACACTAGACTTGTTAAAATAGGTGATGCTTGATTCACACATAAATTTAAAGGGAAATTACTTTATCAGAAGCATAGGATAACAGTTTTTATACTGAGGAACATATGAATTTTGTTAGAGGTTTTTGTACTTCTAAATGCATTTCAAAAACCTTTGACTTACAGGAAAGAAATAAAACAATGGTGACAGTAAATTGTTTTTTAAAAAAAATACTGTATCAAGCTTGTATTACTATGATGAGCCTGCTTGCATTTAATGATCTGTCATGTCACGTAATTAAAACAAATTAATATTGAAAATGAACTAAAATTGTGTGTTATCAAGCCACTTTTTCATATATTCATTTTCTTGTCAAAGCAAAAGAGAACATATTCTACACAATTCTAGAATTTGTTGCTTTAAATCATCAGTAAGGTTGGTTTTTGTTTTGTTTCAGTATTTTACGGCAAAGATAATTCTTTGGAAGTGGATAAGTGAAACTTGTTGTAAAGATGCTTGGCAATTCCTTTCTTAGCAGTGGCTTCAGTGTGGTTATCCAATTAATGTCCATGAGTAATGTGCATCATTTGAGAATATGAATAACTATGAATATCTGGAATTTCTAAGGCATATGACTAGTTGAGCTTTGGTCAGTCAAGTGTTTCTTGAGCTGTAAGGGCAAATACATTTTTACAGCTTTTAAGGAAAGACTCTTAATCCTGTGGAGGAAAGAGCTGGTATAATACAAGAGGGAAAAAAATTTATATTCCTGAAAATATGTGAATGATAGGCTTTGCAAAAGGGACAGAAATTTAATATGATGTGTTCTCTTGTTGGAGAGGTTTTTCTTTGAGGGAAAAACTTTTGCAGGTGATAGCTGTTCTGAGGAGCATTCCTCTGTGGCTGTAAAATTGATGTGGGCTGCAGAGCTAGAATGTTGATAACTTGATGCCAGTGGATGTGAGCTGAGATGTTTTGAGTGGGGACTGCACTGGAGATAAACCCTAGTGGGCTCATTTCACTGTCAAACTTGAACCATATTCCTTGTTTGTTTCTTGAATATCAAGAATTGGAAATTTTGCAGCATTTAAATTTCAGGTTGAATCTGGAATTGGTACAGGAGTGTGCCCCAGGCTTTCAGAGGGCAGCACATCTCAGAATCCTTAAGAAACAATACCTGTTTTGGAGTAGATAATCTACGTGTGTTTTTCAAGGCAACTACTAGTTTGGGATCTTTCTGGATTAAAACTTCTAACATGTTGATCAGGAGTTACTCTAGTTTAAAATCCATTTTCTTTCTAACACAACCTCTGTGTTAGAAATAAGGATGTATTCTTGTAAAAACAATGAAACGACGGGTTTTTAAAAGCTTGAACAATATAATACTTCAGTGACCATCAGACTTTGGACTTTTCTGTTCATTGCTGTGGTAAACAGGGGGTTACACTTAGTTTTTGCTGTTAATGCTGCCTTCTTTGTGTTGTGGTCTCTACATTTCCTCACCATTTTTCATTGCTTTGTATCAGCACATCTTCCCTCCCTCTGCTCATTTGAGCTCTCCAAGGTGTCAGAGCAGTGAAAGTGCTCCAGAAACTACAAGGACTTTCTTTGAATCTGGAAGAACAACTTGAGAAGCCATGGGCAGAATTCTATATGACACATAAGGAACAAGTTTATCTTCCTTTTTTAACTTCATATTTAAAGTAGGGACAATGTTGATTCTTGTGGCAGCAGTTTAGGTCCTAAAGTAGGGTACAGATTCAAACACTTAAAGTGTATTTACAGTAAAGGTTTCCAAACTTAGAGTTACAGTGTGCTGACCACTCACTGAGTGAAGCCTCTCCCATTTGGATTTCTAAGGGATTTTAGTACTAAATTTGGATTTCTAAGGGCTTTTTAGTAGTATTTATGCACTTCACATCTTAACTGTTTGCCTAATACGATGGAAGGTTTAGTCCATGCAGTCGTATCGTCCTAATCTAACCATCAAAATGAGAATTCTGGCTTCAGAAACTTATTTCATCACACATAATTTCAGGGTTTCCTGATGCAGATATATAACTGAGTAAGATTCTGTGTTCATCCTATAACCCTCAAGGTCTAGGTCTAGAACATGTAATGGTCAGGACCTGAGAACATACAAAACTTTGCTAACTCCATTTCACTGAGTTTGTGGTGGAAAAATTAAATTAGAAAAAACTCTGCAACTGTCAGTCTGTTGCAGCCTGAATAATGTTTTCACAAGCAGTGTTTTAAAACTTGTTATTCCTCCTCTTCATTCTTGCCTCTCACACTTCTTGCAGCTTCAGAATTTGGAGAAATTATTTTTAAAGCAACCTCTAAGCACCTTGTGATATAAGTTCTACTTCTACCAGAAACAGACATTTGGTGTCCTCCTGTAATATTCAGTCTGCCTGGTGTGGATTTGTGATTTTTTTTTCTCCTGTTTTGTAGTATACAGTTCTACATATGCTAAAGTACATTATTTTTGCTTACTTTGATGAAGCACATGAAATTGGGAATCATGAGATTTGAGTCATGGCAATTTAATGCCAGTAATAGGAAGCAGTTTGGTTGAGGGTGATTTTCTGCTGAAATTAGTACTATAAAGTATTAATATATTGCTGTTCATTTCATGTTGATAGATGTGGGGTTCAGATGTAGCATTTTTAATTTATTCATCAGTATATAGACAGTGTCCATAAATAAATGCTGTCCGTGTTCCAAATGGCTAGAGAACATAGACTTTTCCTTGCCTTTTCCTGAAAAAATGTTGTGAAATAAAAATGTAGACACTAATGACAGGGATTGTACTTGCATCCTTTTTTTGCAATCTATGCTTTTAACTTGATCTAAGCATGTAAGAGACTCTTTTTACTTGGTAGACAATTGTTCTGGTATTCACACAATAATTTATATTCATCGTGAAACATTTTAACCTCTTCATGGCTTTTCATGAGTGAGGTTGGGCTGCAGAGTTTAGTTTGTTTGCATAAACTTCAACGTTGAGCAGAACAGAACCAGGTAACGGAGATGGGGGATGGCTGTAACTCCATTGCAGTGACAATGGTGTAATCTCCAGGTGCCGGTATCACTATACTCATATCAATATACGGGAGCATTCAAAGTGGCAGCATGCAAGCAAGGAGTGGAAGAATGTGCAAATTCGCAGGCTCTAGAACACTTTATTAAGCTGTGAAAGCACTCCAGATAAAAATAGTAGTGATGAGAATCCATTCAAAGCAGAGGGGAGGTATATAAAAAAAAATTAAGTTGATGAAATATTTTCCTAAAATCGATGACAAAAACTGTCCAAAGCCTCCAGTGCAGGGTATAGGCTTTAGGATAGACTGGTTTGGACTGTAAGAGCAGGCTGCAGTGAAACTGTGTAAAGCGTTCCCAGCTATGTAAGGGCGGGTGTGTTGGAGGTGTGAAGCAGGGATAGTCCGTGTCCCCATGCCCTCTTTGGCCGGTGTTCCGCGGGAGAGGGCCGCCGGTGCCCGGGGCAGGGGAACGCCGGTGCCCTCCGGCTGAGGGCCGCCGGTGCCCCCCGGCATTGGCATGCCGGTGTTCTTGGCTGNCCGTGCCCGGGAATTGTTTTATCGCTAAAGGGCGCGGTGTAATGTATTCATCTCCATCCCCGGCAGCCATTGAATGCCCCGGAACATGCCCTCTCGCCGCTCTGGCCTGTTGACTGTGCTTATTTGGTGTAATAATTAGCAGAATTTCTCGCTAACAGCGGTACTTACCAACACCTCGCATTTTCCTCTGTGTTTTTGTACGTGATGGATTGTGCATTCTATGAATAAAGTTAAGCGGGTCACAGCCTAAGCCCTGTACAACACAGCTATTTTCTGCACAATAGTTCTGAATAGATATATATTAACTCCTTTTTAATCCCCGTGGTGTGCAATGCAAACAACTTCGAGTCTTTTTGTAATGGGCTATTGAAAACTTGTAAGCACGGAACACTTAACTTGTCAACGAACAAAAAAAGAGAAATAGAATGAGGAGCTGCAGAAATTAGAGTACAGTATCTTTTACCAATGGCAGGCTTTAGGAGCCTCTTCTAGTGCTTCATGAGATTTGGTGCGGATCACTGTACCTTGTTCTAGAGGAACAATTCTCATGTTAAAGGTGATCTCTCTGCTGTGGTGATGTTCCAAGTTAGTCTGCTTGGCATGAAAATAAAGGTAGGAATTCTGAGTTAAACAGTACATGGGGTTTTTTGCACTTTCCTAGCCGAAATGATTTTGCTTAAAATTCTTGTGATGGAAATGAAAATGTTCCTGAATA
The DNA here is from genome assembly GCA_013400675.1 of Oxylabes madagascariensis. Lineage (NCBI taxonomy): Eukaryota > Metazoa > Chordata > Aves > Passeriformes > Timaliidae > Oxylabes > Oxylabes madagascariensis. The sequence continues at coordinate 49,065 of VYZR01029843.1, forward strand.
ACTGCTGTGGGTAGTGATCCTCATCATAGTTCTTTCCAAATGCAGGGGCAGATAAGGGTTCCCAAAATTATTAAGTAACTCTAGTATTTTTTCAATCAAACGCCTAAGTAAAAATTTAATGGCATTCTTATATAATGAATTAGCTCGACTAACAGTGGTTTGAGGCATATTTCATGTGGAAGTTCAGCTCTGCATGGAGACTATCAAGCCTTTGTCACTAGTTTAGTTGGGAATTGCAGCATATGTAGTGCCAAATGTGGGTCATAAGCTCTTGCAGTTGTCTGTTATTTAATTTTAAAATCCTCCCTTTGAATATCTTTTTTTTAAATCCTACATTGTTCAGGTTTTTTTTTTCATTCAGCCCTTTTTGAATTCTAGTTACTGCTGAAGCAATTCCATTGTAGAAGGGGAAGTAATACAGCATGTTAAGCCAGCAAATAAGAACAAAGGTGGGTCTGGCAGCTTTCTCTTAATGTCAATTCCTTGCCCTCAGCCTCCCTTATTAATGCAACTGAGCTGCTGTCACTCAGATGGTTTTAACACAGACGTGCAGACTGCATGTCAGAAAGGGTGGCCTAGATTTTTGAACTTCGGGTTGAGAATACCCCAACATACAAAACCACTGTATCAAATTATAAAATGGTTGACTCCAGTCCTTGTAGACATTCTGAAGGAAGTGAAATATATTTATTGTTGTCTTTGACATATCCTCTAAGGAAGCAAGAGAGTTTTGATTTTAAGATGTCTGCAGTATTTTCAGTTGGATAGAGAATTTGTTGTGTGCCTTTAATTTTATGACAGTTGAGAACAAACCATCTCTTTGTTGAGTTGTACTTCCATGCTAGGATTATTTTTTGTGTGCTTGTATCTCTTTATATGAAGGGGTTTTATGTTACCTCACTATTCCTTCACTTGTACTAGTTTACTGTGGGCATTTTGATAATGTTCTTATATATCATATACCCATATTTACTTAAAAATACAATCAGAGATTATTTGGTGCTTTGTCCTTACTGGGTCATTTCATGGATTCAATTTTGATTGTCACCACACAGTTCATTAAACATGTCTATATTTTCCTATCAGCCTGCTATCATTATGGCTGCCCCTCTTCTTCCTTTGTTTAGACAACCAGTCCAAGCCATTCTAGAGTGAGTTAGTGCTCTTGGTAGGAATTGTTTATTTATTAAATTTGGCAGAAGAAACATGCAGTAGTGTAAGTCTAGGATATTTTGTCAGCAGAAGGGAGCGAGTAAGGCAAAGGAGAGTTGAAATGGTTGAAATCTGGAGTGGTCCTCCATGTGCCAGCCTCTCTTTTTCGCATTCAGAAATCTAGCCTGTATTTGAGAGTAGCATGGAGAAGGGAAGAGATGATTTTGAAAAGATTTGTTATTACTGTACTACTTCACATACTCAAAATACAAACAGAGGTAGCAGCAGGACTATTCAGAATCTTAGACCAGTTAGGAGTGTAAGTGTATGGGAAGAAAGGACAGGCAAGAGTTTTCCCTGAACAAATGTACAAGGAAGACTTAAGAAATAATTTTTGGGCATTTCCATTTTAGTTTAATAGTGCTGCTCTGCAAAATTATACCTGAACATTGCAAGTGAGGGGAGAAGTTAATGAGAAATAAGGTCTGTATATGCAAATAATAGAAATGAAAACTGGAAATTAAGTATTAGTCTTTTCATAAGTCAGATTAGCTTTATTGAAACAGCATTATTTGAAAATGTGGGAGTTCTTAAGTTTGCTCAACAAATGTATTCTTAAGCAAAATGTTGATTTGCATTATGAAATTCGCCTGGATTTGGCACAAAAAAAATGGCTTAACAGAGATTTAGTTACACAGCACATCAGTGTTCTCTTGTGTTTTACCTCTTAGTGTACCCTAACATTATTTATGTTGTGCAAAGATGGTTTAAGAATAAAATGTGAGTAGCCTTTCTTTTAGCTGTGGTTCTTTAACCTTATGATAGTACTGTAAATGTTCTCAGTACTGTGAGATACAGATCCCGAACTCCTGGTTTTTTGGCTTGTGAGGCAAAAGAGAGTGTCTAACACCAAGGTCTCCTGGTTCACTGACCACTGGTGACTGGCGAAGTGATTAATCAAAACCAAACTGAGGAACGAGATGCGTCAAACTTTCAGTCAGTGTGGCTCTGCTGCCTCCAGTTTATTTGGTTAGGCTGATTTTGCAGAACTTCTGAAAGAAATATGAATGATTCTTTGAAGTCTGATGGTCTAAACAGTTTGGGAACCACTCATTTAGAAAAACTTCCAAACTTGATATAAAAAAAATTCCCACGAGGGAGAATTAAGGTTTCTCGGAGGCGTCTCCTCCAGTGCCTAATTATCCTTTCTTTTCCATTGTGCTCCCTGTTTCTGGTCTGAACTTGTCCAGCATTTCAGACCCTGAATTTTACTAATTGTTGCCTGCCAACTTAACATTTAGATGTTAGTTTTCTGTCCCCATGTGGCTTATTTCGGAGTCTGTGAACAAAACAAAGCCTTCAAGCTTCAAAATTAACCAAGTCTGAATTGTTCACTATGAGGTGTTTCTTTAAATGACTTTGGTTGAAAAAAAACCCCATTTATCTGCAAACCATATAGCAATATCTTTCTTTCATTTATATGCAAAAATTCAATCCAACAATATTTCATTAATAGCTGTCTTATTATAAAGTTGAGTCAACAACTGTATTATTTAGGTTTTCTAAGTGAGTGTTTCCATCATTTGACTGATGGTGTAGTGCATGCAAAGTTAGCAAATTAGTATGTAATAAATACAAACCAGTGTCTGTGCATTTATTGCACAGGTCACTCTTATAACTCATAGAATCATAAAATACCAGGTTGTAAGGGGACCTCAAGGATTCCCTGGTCCAGTTGTGTAAAACGTTACAAATTGCACTTCACCTCACTTCACTTTAAACCATCTTCCCATCTTTTCATTCTGCAGTGAAGAATACAGTTATGCCTTCTGCAAATATATACATATGATTATCTTGGAAGGCTGTAAAGGTCTTCAGATTTCACCAAGTTTGTAAGTTCTTTTAGACTTGTCTAAATAGTTCTTGTTGTGCTAATAAAATCTCTGGAAAATAATTTGGTTCTGTAAAAAATGCCAAGAATCAACAATCTTGCAATGGCCTGCGAAGATGTTCAAATACTGTGTAATGGGCATGACAGTTACAGTATGTGAAATTTAATGCTCTAGCTCCTTATTGATCTTCCTTGTAGCTGATTGCATGGCACATGCATTTGCACTTAACACCTGCTCTTTCTACATTAACACCATCTTCTGCAGTGTCACCAAGGGCAGGTTAGAAGCTGCATTTGATGCTAAACTGAAGTGTTTAAGGAAATATCTATATTTTTTTCATATCCTTTTTACTTCACTTTTGACTGCTTTATCTTCTGGGTGATATTTGAACACTTGGAGTTTTTTCCCCCTTTTTAAGCGTTCTTATTAGACATTGGTTGTTTCTATATTACTTATCAATGTATATAGAGACCAGCAATCTGCCAGGCTTGTTATTTTCTGCAAATTATGAAAAGCTGCAAGAAAACTTATTTTATCTTTGATTTTGCTGGTAGTTCTGAAAAACTCTATTAGTGTGACCTGCCAGTGTTTGTTGGAAAGTTCTTTGTATCTCCAGAAGTTATGAGCTTCTTGCAAAGGTTCTGAATCTGCATTTCAAGCTGGCAGCCCTTGGGTTTCAGTCTGGAGGTCCTTGGTCTGTTCCGTGGTTGTTGGTCAGTGTGTTTGCTCTTACTTAGCTACATTAATTAGATATTGAATACCAGTGAGGTTTGTACAATTCCACATTGCAGATATGCAATATTTCCCAAAATAATGTGGAGATTCTTAATGTTTCTTTCTGTTTCCTTGAGGCCTTCAGGGAGAAATAGCACCATGTCAGCATTATTTTCTATTCTTGAGCATAATATGCAGCTCCTAAGGCTACAGAGATCTAGTGCCATGTGCCCTGGTAAAAGATTTCCATGGAAGTCAGGAACCATCAGTATCTTCATGTCATTAGAACATGAGATGAACAGCAACACCAAATGTATCATTGTTTCAACATTAACCCTTGTTATAGTTTTTATTTTATTTGTCTTTAATCTCTATTGAATCTTTTGTCTGTCAAATACTGTTGCTTAGTATTTCACAACAAACCCCCTACGTTTCTTGGGACTGGATGTATAGGGGTGTTTTTTGCTAAATCATGCAGAATCAGTGTTTGGTAACAGTCACTAAGGATTCTGTCTGCTGATTCTTTGGAGATGAGCTGGTTAAGCACTGCTAGATTAAGAAATCTGGTCTCAGAATCTATTGGCCAGCTTTTAGAAACTATGCAAAGAATGACATGCAGACGTGCCTCAGTGTCCTTATGTATTCATAAGGATTCACAGCCATATTGAACTAAACACTGACTTAAGTATTTTCTTAAATACATGTGTGATCTTGTATCCATATGTATAAGAAGAAACTAAGAACTGGAGATCTGATTAAAATTTGATAATTTTGAAGTTTGAATGTTCTTACTTCTCACCTAATACATAGAGCTGACCCATTTACTAACTGCTACCTGCTGCAAGAGGATGCACAAATGCTAGGAGGGAACAAGACATGGATGATGTTATCAAGATGCTTGCAGTGATGGTAGAAGAAGTAGAAGTTTATTCGGAATTATACAGAGGGGCCTTAGGGACATTTTGTCAGCCCAAAGTGTCTGTTTGAACTATTGATTACTTCATATTTTTATTATGATTACTTACTGTGCTAATCCATGTGTGACAAATCTACACTCAGCTAGGTAAGGAAATTGCCAGTTCTGTTCCATTAACAGCCACTGGCCAAAGAAACAATGTTCCTGTAGGTTAAAACAACAATTAAGAGGCCCTTAACACTTCAAGGTGGGGAAAGAGGGGATACTGGCAGCAGACATTTTTCACACATTGCTAAGCTGCTTCAATGCATAAATTAACTCTTAGTTCAGTTACATCAGTTGAGTGTGCTGTGCATATGCATGACTGGTCTGTGTGTGTGAACCAAAACCTGGGCCTGTTGATTTATGAGAAAGGGTAAGAGAGGTTGAAATTAGTAAGCAAAGCCAAACAGTACCTTTGCCGCAGAGAATATCAAACAGTCTTTGAGACAGCTACTCAAAGTGCTGATGTAAGACCTGAGGTCTTTGCATGGCAGTGGGTTGTTCATTACGTAATTTTTTTCATGTCCAGGTCACTTGAACTGAATTTTGTTACCTCTGTAGCTGGACCCATTTGTTCAGTGGAAGAACAGGATTCACTGTGGTTATCTTAAATAACAAGTATAATTTATTGGAGTATAATTAGCAAGTGGATATATGAGGCATGAAATATTGCTAGACCGTTGTAGATATTTTTAATGAGTTTACTTCTACTACTACTGCTGCTATGACTAATAAGGCATATTTTTGCCCTTAATATAAAAATGTTCTTGATTTAAATTAGGGGGCAAGGAGGGCAGCTTGTAGTATGCAAGGTGTGGTACAGTATGGTCATATGTCTACCAGTATTTTTGGGAGGCTGTATTGTAGAATGTGGTACAGTCAAGGTTTTTGGTAAGTGTTGAGTGTAATGAAGAGTAGACTGGCAATATAACATTTTCATGTTAGTAAACGGTGCTGTAAAATTGGCCAGTCCCTTAAGATCTTTTGATGAGTAGGGTTTACAGAAATAATTTGAAGAAAAGAAAAATAAAATCTAATATATGTGATAATGGAGAAATAAAAGCTGTAATGGTACATTTAGGGTATATTTTTTATTATTCTAGGTNCTTAGCTGTGTTTCTGTTACTTCTCTTGCACTGTGACGTACAAGGCACCTCTTCTCCTGCCAGGAAAAATAAATAATTGCATGTATAGTAATTGAGAGATTCCAATTATTAATATTCCACTTCCTGAATTTTACAGCTGTCTCATTAATAATCTTATTTATTATTAATAAATGAGCAGAAATTAATGTCTGCAGAATGTTCATTGTGCACTCTAAGACTGGGCATTTGTGTTTCTGATCTTCATTGCAGTCAGTCACAATAGCTCCAGTAACACTCACAGCAGCCTACAAAATCAGNCATTTCTGACATAACTTGTTTTAGTGAACCACTTGAATGATCTTGGTGGCTATGAAGTTTTAATAGCTAACACTTGGAAGGCCTTGTAGTTTAAACAAATGTCAACTTCAAAATCACATTCCTTCCTTAAGAAACTATCCCAATTTTATTTTTTATAAAAAAACCTAACACGTGAAAGGCTGTTAGGAGGTCATGTTTTGGAAGTTCCTGTAAAATGACGGCTTTTTTCTTGATGGGGTCTTAGTATTGTGTCACAAAATTTTTGCTATATGTTTAATCTTCCTCCTTTATAAAATTGTTTATTAAGCATTTCAGAGCACTAGGCCTTTGCTTCATGCAGGATTTAAAAGAAATCCATGTTTATTAGAGTTGATTAAAAAAAAGAATGAAAGGGAAACAGAGGCCCTAATGGACATTCTTATGTGGGTTAAAAAGGTAATAGGAAGGAGAGATTTTTGAGAAACCAAAAGTTTGCATCTGAACTGTGATTCAGATCTTTCTTTCATGACAATAGGCATTCTCAGGCATTCTAAACGTGATAACTTTTTGGAAAACAAAAGACTATTGGGAAAAACTCTTGGAGAAGGAGATGATACTTTCTTATGCTTTGAATAGTGGCTCTTTTTTTAAGATCCATCCCTGAAATTTCTGCAAAAACTTTGGGTTGCATCAAAAACAAAAACATTCAAGTGTTTTACTAGTTCTGGTAT
>VYZR01029845.1:15687-27202 GCA_013400675.1 Oxylabes madagascariensis
AGTAAGTGTAGACAGTGATTTAGTGATGTATGTTATCTAAAAGCAGGTCAGAGTGTATTTGGACGGTCAAGCTAAAGCTCTGCAACTACTGGACACTGGAGCTGCGTTACTTAGCTGCAGGTAGTGACTTTTTTCCAATGCAATTATGAAGAAAAGCTTGAGGCTTCTTGCACTTTAGATAAACGGTATTTTGCAATTTCTTTTTAGATTACTTATTTGTTTAGAGCTCACTTGTGAAAGATGAAGGTTACCACAAAAACAACAGCATTCAGACCAATTTGACTTTTCCATACAAGACACTTAACGTACATACCTCCTCTCTGTTTCCTTCCGGATCTTCTATGAAGACCATGAGGTCGCCCTGCCCAGCACTGATGGTGTCCACTGTGAAGATGGCAGGCTGCTTCACCATGTTCCCATGAGGCTCAATCCCTGTGAGACAGACACAGAACAGCTCAGTAGCTGCTGCCACAAAACCCAGAAGACAGTTTGGAGGCTACTCAAAGGCTGCCCAACCCATTCTCTCTTGTAAGCCATCAGAATCAGTTTCCACAGACTCCTGCATGTCATGTCTTTATCCTCTGCCCACAGCATGATGCTCACAATAAGGCCTTCTCTTACCACACAAGCATTTTTAAAAATTGGTTGAATCATCAGCATTCAACTCATCTTACAATCTCTGACCAAGTCAGGAACCCAGCTGCTATCTGGATTCAGGTGCAAGCAAGTTACTCTGACAGGCACTGGGGGTCACCCCTGCTGCTGGCAAGTGCAGGGCCGATGCTGACAGCAAGCAGGATATGTGCATGAGCTGCTCTGCTTCACACAGCTAAATGTTTAAGTGCGTTGCACCACAGGACCGGTGACTAAAGAAGCAGAAGAGAAATTTTGGGAGGCCTTCAGGTGAAGGCATTAGTCTAGAGCCAAGAGTGAAAGACTTACTTTAAGCAAGACAATTTTTACCTGTACTGCCCCTGTACTGTATCTTACTCCATGTTCAAAACCCAGCTGTACAGATACTGCTCAGATTTACTATTATATTCTTTGAAATCTGCTCAGACTACCTGGCTAGTGTACACTGTACAAATGGCATGCAGGAACCTCTTAAAACCGTAAAAATCTTGCTACTTAGTGTGGTTTCCATTTAACTTTTAATCAGTTTCTTTATTCCCCAGCACAGGGCCTGCTACAGCACACATTTACCAGCAGGGTTTCATCACCTCCCTGTACACAGTGTCCCAGGTCATGACATGTCATGGTGGTGTCAGACCGAGTGGGTGGAAGAACTTCCCGAAGTTGCTGATTCCAGACTAGCCCAAACACATGTACCCTTCCATCCAAGGCAATTAATCCATGGCTGCTTCATAAAATTGTGGGCACTACTGCTCCATAGCACAATTAGTGGAAAGTGCAACTGATAAATTATAAAGGAAGTGGTTATGAACAACAGAATTCCTGACCTTGTTTATCTTCAGAAAACAGTAACTTGAGAGCAATGCAAGGAAGATCATGTTTTTGCTAGGAAATCTGAGCATTCTGATAAGGTGTTAACAACTGACATATTAATTCTTTCAAACTGAGCCCTAGATTATCATCTAGCTGAAACTAAGAATTTGCTCTCTGTCTCTCCAGTCCATCCTACAAGCATTAGGATATGGTATTCAAATTGAGTATCCCACCTTCTACAAAAGCACAAGGAGGAGGATTGATTATCCTCCTCTGAAGACAATTTCAGCCAGGGCACCATTAGTTACAACACTTTCTTAGCCTACACTTAATCTTCTAGATTTTACCATCTTATAAGTAGTCTGCTTTGGATGGTTAAATGAGAACTCCTAGTGCACCACTGATGACCTGCACAACTCTACACCCCCTCTGCAGGCTCATTTCACACCATCTCTACACATGGCTGTCCTTGGCACAAACCCCCACGGTGCTCAGGGTGGTGTGCTACAGCTAAGACTCTTGTTGGGAGGTTATGAAGAGCTTATAGGAAAAAGGTTAATAAAAAGAGCTAAGATTGACCCACTTCACACTTGACAGTCATCTTTTTCTGTTTCTCACCTGTGCAGAAGACCCTGCTCAGTCAAGGACTGAGCCCCTTGCTGCTGGAGTCACCTTCCAGTTCTGACATATCTTAGCAGTCAGAATTATCAATCAGTATATTTAGTGACTCTGTTTTGGCAATTAACATCAGGAAAACATCAATCTTTCAAGAAGAGCCACTCACTCTAAAGTAATTTCCATTACAATGGCTCCAGAGCAGAACACACATGAAAGCAGGCAACAAAGTAATTCCAGTTTTTGAATGAATTAAAACATGACTAAAGCCAGACTTGACAGATTGAGGCAAGTTGATCAGTCATTTACCATTTGGGGCCTGAAAAATGTGTCTGTGTATTGTGGTTTGCTGTGAAAGGCACCTACAAAGGACATAAACCCCAAGTTGGATAGGTGCTAAGCCCACTCTGACTATAGCAACTGCTCCTAAGTGCATAAATAAAGTCCATGCCCCTTCACTCCGCTAGTTAAGTTTCAATGGAAAATAGAATTTAAAAAAACCCAAGCAAATAAAAAAACCAGAAAAAAAATAAAGAAAGTTTTGTTTCTTTCCATTTCACTCTTGTACACCCAATTCTGAAATGCACTCATTCTAGAAATCTTGAAGGACCAACAGCGGCCCACAGATGTAAAAATAAAAAAAATTAAGATGGACCGGAGAACCAAGTGTAATGCTGAAGAGATGTCTTCCAACATGCCAAGCATATTAAAGGTAAAAATCTGTTGCTTATTCAGTTGTGACTGTGCACCAATCTAGAATAGAACCGCATCAATAGTTATATGAAATTATCAATTTAAAAGGTCAGTTAACTACAGCTGCATAAGCATCTATGGATAATCAGCAAATTCAGCCTTCAATCCTTCCAATCAGTAAATACAGCCTTTCCAACAAAGGCTCAGCACTATTTAATGTCTCAAGGGTTACCAACCCATCTTTGTACATGTGCAAAATCAATTCAAGTAAGTAATATAGAATTAGCCCACTCCAACACACATCAACCTGGGAAATGAAAAACTGTCTCTACAGAGAGCCTGCTCAGAGAGATAGTGAGGTGATGAGGTCTTTCTTCTTTTAAGGAGTGCTTTATCACAAGAAGCATTGACTGCTAGATAATCACCCATCAACAACAATACTGCTGGCCTGAATTCCACACCAAGGTTGTTTTAGCCCCATATTATGCTACTTCTTCCAGCTGTGGACCGGAGGCTGGCAGCTTGCAGAACAGGTTCAGGCTGGGGAATTTACATGTTAGAACTAGGAGTGCCTTTTGGACTATATCCATGTATTTCTGAAACCAGGCACCACACCAAGAGTATACAAGTGAAACTTTGAAGTCAGTTAGTTACAGTAGGTCTGAAGTTCAACCTAAGCAGAAAACCCTACCCAGCTTTCTGAGGTTACAGCTCCGCGCAGCTTCAGCTCACCAAGTCCTTACCTCTGCCATAAGCCCTCGCTTTCTTCGGATTCAGTTTGGGTTTTAAAGGAGCTCCTGGTTTCAGCTTGGCTTTGGGGAACTGGGACAGGTAAGTCATGACAGAGTGCTCATCCACATCAGGGTGGATAATTTCTTCAGGGGTAATAACCTGAAAGACAGTGCAATTAAGCATATTGTACCTGTGCTTGGTTACCACATGTCAACAGAGAAACAGGACTATGACACAGACTTGGATTTCAAAATTCCCCCATGCTAATGGGATTTCTTACATTTAATTTTTCCTTTGATACACAGAACATCATTTATTATCTCAGGCAAGAAAATCAAGAAGCTCATTATTGCCCCAGTGTGGTTTGGGGGCTTTTTGTGCCTTGATTACTAGGGGTTCTCAAGAGACTGCAACAAGCTTAATGGTATCAAGGCAAGACAACAGTAGTTATGTTCCCCTTGAAAAGTGACATGGGGATAATGGATACTGAAAAAGTTAGTAATTCATAATCCGGTATGCTACAGTTCTGAATTGCAAGGCTTGCAAAGTAAAACTTGTGACCAGTCTCTTCTACTGCTTTCACAATACTAGCTGCATCAGAGACTTCTGGAATTCTGTCCAACTTTACCAACGTGAAAATAATCCAGTTTGTAAATACATTGCTCTCTGTTTGAACATTATCATTGCAGGTGATTTCCTAAGCCAGTAAGTTTTTCTTCTGTAGAATTCAATGCAGCAAAACAAACTCACTCCGTGGACTAACAGATTAGGTACCACCACATAGGCCCTTTCCTCCTATCTTACATGCTGCAACAGCAGCTGTCTTCAGCAGAGACACCTACACAAACTCTTACAACCAGAGCTCTGAAATGCAGTAGTGTGTTTCATTACAGTGCACCCTTTCTCAGGCAACTCTACATGAGTAACAGTAACTTTTCAAAGCATCCAAGCAGCTTCACCTGCTTTCCTCAACTTAAACCCCAGCTAGTCACAAGGCCAAAGCTGGCCCCTGTGCTCCCCATAGGCAGCCCATGTGTTGGTGGCCTTACCTGTGGCACACCCAGCCAGTCATCTGCTTGCTGCATAGCTTCCCGAGCATTGTCCACAGGCTTCTTTGGGTCCCAGGTCTCCCAGTCAGGGCACAAACCTGCAAGCACATTTCAGTCGTTGTGTGTTATCTGCCAAGTTGCTTTCCTAGCTGAAGAAACAAAGTATAAACCCCACAACCCCTTGCATTACACTGCTTCACAGAAAGACATTCAGAGCTTTGCAGAAGTAACCAAAACAAGACAAGCACATGCTGCTCACTGAAACAACTCTAAGACAATAATCAGTGTAGAGTCATAGAATAGTTTAGGCTGGAAGGAATCTTTAAAGGTCATCTAGACTGCCCCCCCTGCAATGAGCAGTGACTTCCCTGTGCAACCTGACCTTGAATGTTTCCAGGGATGGGATATCTACCATCTCTCTGGGTAACTTGTGCAAGATACCATTCTAAATTTGGCACAAATACATCTACCATCCTTTATGCTTCACTGCTTCTCTTACAGTGTATTTGGTAAAGAAAATTTCAACTGCTTGCCACAGCAGCCCAGATTGCATTAGATGAGCACCAGCAATCCCACTAGCGAGGCTGTTTTATAAGAAGGTGAGGAAATTTTGCCTTTTCCACACTTCATCAAATTATTTGCCTTAAGCAGCTCAGTCTCAGCTTGCTAAACACTGAAGTTTCAGTTAGTGTGCAGCTTCTGGCTGCTCTGTGCTCCCTCTGCAATCCTATTTCAGGAGAACACATGAAATCTCCCACTGCACCCCGAAGCTGAAAGGTTGTTGGCACTTGCCGTGGGAACAGTCCTTTCTTCCATTTAGAAGACAGCATTTGTGCCTTTGTCCCTTGCACCCAATACAAAACTTAGATGTGGCGCCTCCCATAATGCAGTCACACATTCTGTTACAGGCCAGAATTTCTCTTGGCCAAGAAATTTACAACTTGCTGCTTCCTGCAGCTGGTCTCTGTGGACTCTTTTGGTTTTCCTGAAAGTGTCATTCCAGTCTCAAGCTCAGCAGTGAAAACCTCCTCCCATAGAAAGAGGAGCCACAAGGATAACAAGCAAGGAAAACACAGGCCATCAGAACAAAGGACTTACCTGGAGCACAGCTGTCCACAAGAGCACCCAGTGCTTTGCCATCCTGCCAGTTCTGATTAAAGTTTGTGATTGGCAGGTAAGGAATTTTGTTCTGGATCCAGCCCAGCAGCCTCTGCTTAGGGGTCTGCTTCTTTGCATCATCATCACCTTCATCCTCCCACACTGGCATAGAAATGGAGTAGTGGAGAATAAGGGTCCATATCAGGCCAAGGATCAGCTTCAGGTTTCCATCAACTATGGCTTTACTATCTGGGAGACAAAAGACATACAACTGATTACCTGCCATTCTAAAGAAAAGAGTATTTTAAAAACAGTGTGTCTGCATTCATGTACAGGTAATCAAGAACAAGAAAACTGACCCAGGCCACTGCAGGCATTTTTTAGGTAGAGACACCATTCCTCTCAGGAAGGATTAGACAGGATGAAAAGAGAGGAGTCAAAGGACTTGGTGCTCTCCAGTTGTCACTTGCCCTTCAGCTTTATGATCTTAGCTGAGGAGAAGTGTCAGTTTAAGATCTCAGGCATTTTGATTTGGAAAGTATCACGTGGCATTTTGCAACAGCATTTGTATTTTATCAAAAAGGCCAAACAGCATATGATGGAGGTCACAAAACCAGCATCCCAATAGGCATGATACACTCCAGGGCATAGATAAAAGTATCATTTAGGAAACGGCATTTATATACAGAGACATGTCTCCCACACACATGAATCATTTGCCTTAAAAATGGTAGGGAAGAAAATAAAGTGCTGCTATGTAGTGAAGACAAGCAAATACAGAGTTTGGAGCTGGTCTGGATATATCAAGACCTGTGTATGATCAGTAAAATGGGCAGTGGAGGTCCATGGACAATCCTTTCCATCATCACACAAGACATCATCCCTTCACACTACAAATTCAAAGTTACAGAAAAGAAGAGCCAGCTTTGGCTTTTCCATATCATGCTCCAGCTTAAGAAAAATTTACCACCAGAGTGGCCATGCTGCTGTTCTGCTTTAAGACACACTATAGAGCTATATTTAAGGCTGCTGGGTATCAAGATCACCTTTTTGTAAGCAATCCTGTGGGGGCAGGATGCCTTTCTGCATCAGTTTGGCCTTGTGAAGTGACCACTACAGTTCTGCAAATTCTTGTACAAGTTATTTTAGCTTTAATGAGTCACAGAGTGGATGCGCTCCCTCCCTTTGAGCTTGTAGATGTAACTCAGGTTGTATTACCCTGCTAACAGCTCCGGCTTTTTCAAGCTCACCCAAACCAGCATTCTTCTGCAATGTTTCAGGATGCTCTCAGCATCAGTTCCTCTTATTCACAGCAGAATGTTACAGCACAACATTTTTGGTTCTTTCCTCCATTTCAAGTGCAAACTGTTACAGAAATCCTTTTTCAGTCAATAGAAGTTACAAGTGACCTGGAAGTTTTGTCTCCTCTTCAGCTGCTGCAGCAGATGCTGGACTAGAGACAATTACAGCTGTATAAACTCCCTTTCATGCCACCAGAATTACTGTACAGGAATCTTACAGAGTCCTAGCTAGCAAAGTAAAAGTGTTCTGTAACTGGATTGCATGCTTCACATTCAGAGTGTTAACATCCAAAGTCCTCCAAGGTGCCCAACACTCACTGAGCATGCCTTACCTATTCCTCTTCAGCTGTAGAGACATCCAGCACCATCTTATCAATGCAAAAAGATCTCCTAACTTTCAAAACAAGTGATTATACAGAATTGTGACCAAGAACAGTAATCACCCTTTAACCCAATGCTCAGGCAAAGCAGTTAATATTTACATGGTTTCACAATAGACCAGTATGTCCTAAACAGATAATACTGTAACTTCAGAACTTGAATGGCATTCGGACTTTCTGGATAGTTAGTGTCTGGTTTCCACTCAGATTTTATTTGTATGGGATTTTTTAACATCAGTTTTGACTAATCTTACAGGATTATGATATGTGTCTGCCACTTGGCTACGGGCTGCTGATTGCACGTCCAGTCCAAGGTACACAATAGATAGCTATGGGGTGATCAAGCCATACTGGGTTTTAATTACAGGTTCCAAGGTAAAAGTCTACAGTACATAAGCAGTGGGTCTCCTAGCAACAACTAAACAGGCCCTACTGTTACCCATTTCTGTCCTCTTTCCAGCTGAGCTGCAAACTGGTCAGTGCCTTCCCTCCCCCTGTGCCAGCAGCTCCTTCATCCCACCCCATGGCAAAACCACCAGGTCACACTGTGGTGCTGGAGCACACCAGTGGCCAACCCATCTCTGCTGCAGAAATGCCACCAAGATTCAATTTCAGATTTATATTGACATCAGCATTTTTACTAGAGGGACACAGTGATGATTCAGTATGCTACAAGCAAGCTCATTTCAAAAAGCTACCCAGCATTCCCAGGGAGGAATGCCAGCAGGACAGAACCACCTTGAGTACAATGCTACACACACATATTACTTGAGATAAAGAATGGCTCATTTTATATTTATAGCACATAAATAATGTCTATATGTTGTTGCACTGTGGTTACTGCAGCAACCAGCTGTTCAGAGCTTCAGAGCTTCCTCCAACACCCCACTGCTCCCTCCAAAAGCACAGCTGGGCTGTGGTCCTTGACCTGGGGAAAAATAGCCTGTACAGGCTTCACAGCAAGAGCAAGAATATCCCACTTCACTAGCCTCATTCAGAGAGGCTGGGCACAGGGCTGCTGCCCTGATGACAGGAAAAGGTCATCACAGGAAGAGAACACCTCCTCCTCTCTGGGGTTGGTGCCATTGCCGCGACCTCAGCAAATTAACAAGATCTCACAGCCTCCCAGCTTCCTGACAGGCATAGAGATCTCATGATGTAATTTTTTCCAAGCTAAGGAGGAGGGTTTGTCTGCTTTCATTTGGGGTGGGAAGTAGGGAGGAAGAAGAACAACTGGGCAGGACAGGAGACCTTATCAGCACCCAGCAGAGCTGCCCGCATGCCCTTCTCACAGGCAGCCCACTCCCAGCACTGGCTCACAATCTCTATCACTATATAAAAGAGCCCTCCACATTCAAGAGAAGACCAAAGTCCAGCTCATATCAGGCTTATCTTCCATGCACTGCTGTAAAGCTCAGCTCCACCTGAGCACTCAGCTTCGCCAGAAGAGCCTCTGCTTTAGTGCTGCCTTTTTTATTAGTTGATTAGAAATATTTATTGCATCTTGGGCTTTAAGATGAAAGTGGCAACCAGGAAGACATGCAGCCATTCAGGTCCTATACAAGGAACACAGACCTAGCCCTGAGAATACTCCTAGTACAACCAAATTTGCAAGCATCCCCCACCAGGTCTGAGTGCACACTGTCAGTGTAATACTGCCAAGGTGTTGGGATAGTGGGAAAAATAATATATTCCAATGACACCTAAGCATCAATAATCACTACTGCAGGCCCTGCTTGTACCCAAGCTCAGCCGGCTTGCCACTGAATTCCCTCCATTCCCTGGTCTGCTTCAAGACACTTTCTGGCCATCTCAGGCTGGAAAAAAGATTACAGAAACTAAAATAAAACTAAAGTTACAGATTTCCACTACTGCTTTCCTATGACAAAAATTACTTTAGGCATACTTATTACTCACACAATCAATGCTTTGCAGAGCCTTTAAAGTCACATTTCTCAATTGCTCTGCTGGAGCTTGTAGTAAATTTACAACATAGAGATGCACCCTTGTGATCAGTTGCTGTGAACGAAACAGCCCAGCCCCTTGACAATTACTCTCCACCACCCTCAGCTGCACTTGGCTTTCAGCTTCAATGAGTTAGGTGGACAGGAACAAATTGCCTCCTTTCAGCTATGAGAGCATGTTTACTCCATAGCACCAGCCATGTTTCCACAGATTAAAGAAGCCCTCTCCATGCAGGAGACAGCCACTGGTCCCTGCCTTCCTGTGGCTTGGAGGAAGCAAGCTATTGGATCTCATCTGCCAAGATCATTTAGCAGGACTGAACTAACTCTTTACATCATCACTGTAGACAGCTTTAATGCAACCTTTCTTGGAGAAAGCATGGTCATCTGCTTAATTTGCTTTATGCATGTCACAGTGCTTATGTTAACATCTGCAAGATGCCCTTACAGGTGTGTCAGAGAGCAATGTTCCCTGGTTCCCAGTAGCAGAGGTGTGCTTTGGAGATCAAAGTCCCGGCACAGCTGACTCATATCTGCTGACAGCCACTGGACTTCTACTTTCAAAGGGCACATTTTCATGGGAAGCCCAGGCATGAACCAGGAATCCATGCCAAAGGCCCTCCCTCTTGCTTCACATTAGTACTTGGGAGGACTTCAGCTCAACTGGAAACAGACAACTTCAGAGATGCCCGCTAGAAGAACCAATGGATGAAAGGTTTGAAAAGAGGATTTCTGTGCTGGTTTTGGTGCGTTTGGGGGTTTTTTATTATTATTATAAGTAAGAATTTTGTGAGTGTGATATTCAAGTTCTCCTGACACACTTGCTGTGGACTCCAAAACTTTGAATGCTGCAAGGTGACCATTTTCAGACAGACTGCAAGTTCTTATGGCTAGACATGCTGTCCTGAACCAGCAAGAAGCAAAAAAACACAGAAACGTTCAAGTTCAGATTTAATACACATCTTCCTTCCCACCTACACTGTTCAACATGCATTTNAAGTAAGAATTTTGTGAGTGTGATATTCAAGTTCTCCTGACACACTTGCTGTGGACTCCAAAACTTTGAATGCTGCAAGGTGACCATTTTCAGACAGACTGCAAGTTCTTATGGCTAGACATGCTGTCCTGAACCAGCAAGAAGCAAAAAAACACAGAAACGTTCAAGTTCAGATTTAATACACATCTTCCTTCCCACCTACACTGTTCAACATGCATTTTAATTTCAACTCTCCATCTCCAACCTGTTTTCTTCCTGTAGAAGTACCCGATGACAGTCCAACATCAACAAAATAGCAGCAGCCATCAGCAAGATGCAGCCCCCATTCAGCTGCAGGCAGGCAGGAGCCGTCTGCAGGGAAGGGCTGCTGTCAGCCCACTGCTGTGGTCCTGCTGTCAGGGTGCATCTCGACACGACATACACGCTGACTGCTGAGAAAAACCTGCCAGCCAAACTTAAGCTGTTCTGCAGAATCAACAACAGTATTGAATAAGCAAGCATGCACTTTCCTTAAAAAAAAAAAAAAAAAAAAAGCACCTATATATAGCCTTCAACATTAAATTTTATGTAGAAGTATCCTGCTTCCTAGTGAGCTATTAAGTGGCTGCCTAGTAGGGTGAAGAGGAAAACAGACTGAACCAGAGCACACTTGCTTCCTCCATCACACCTCTGAGTCTAGATTGTAATTCTTCCACTTTTATTATCCTATTAACTAAATGGCAACCAGCCCAAAAAATGGATTATGGCAATTCCATAGGCCAGCAGTACAAAACCACTGGTCTTAGTCCTGAAAATGAACCAATTTTCAACTGCTCAAACTGATTTATAACTGTTGCTCTACACTAAAATACTATGTTATAATATGTTACACTTGGACTGCTAAAATCACAGTCCTCAAAGCAAAAAGAAAGACGTCAAAGTGCCAGGGCTTCAGCTAGCAGCGTGACTACCCTGAGCCAGCAACGTGACCATTTTGAAACAAATGTGTGTCATTTTTATGGCTCGGGCTACAAAAAACTTCCTAACCCAACCTACCAAGTAGAAAACTGCCAATGCTTGGTCCTCGGCATTTGTGCTTATGGCTGCCCCAGGAGCCAGTGCCAGAACTGAAACTTGCCACTAGTTTGAAACTTGCACATTTATCTACTCCTGTAGAAATCCCTAAATTTTACTTGGAACACGTGGCTTGAACTATATGACCTTTATTAGGCCTATAATTCTACAATTAAAAAAAAAAAAA
>VYZR01029847.1:8947-43150 GCA_013400675.1 Oxylabes madagascariensis
GGCCTTAAGTGAGTGTTCAAAGATTGTTTACTCCAGACATGCTACATACACTCCTGCATTTTGGCTAACAGTACAAAACCAACCCTTCTTATTCCTCTAGCCTTTGCACTGAGAAATTGCATTGTGTTGAAGTATTGAGCAAGAGGCTATTGAAACGTGAATGCCTTTTGTTGACACATAACAATTTTGCAGTTATTTTACTATATGTTTTATATGTTTATGCCAATGTATCTTTCTTTTTTTCCTCCCCTGCTGGTGAGTGCATGCAGATATTTCTTGATCATGTCTTGTAAAACAGACACTAGCCAGCCAACCTAAACCAATTCCCTAAGAATCTCCAAATATGTAAGTTATTGACTGAAAATCATTGGCAGTGCAGCAGGATCACCTCTGGCAACCCAGTAATTGAAGCAGCAGGAACTTTCAGTTCAGGAAGGTGTACAAATAGGTATAGGAATAGATTTTGCAGGGCAAAGTTTTACACTCACAGATCTACATGCACTTCCAAATATTTTCTAATTCCTATCAGTCCACTTTCATAAAAATTATATCCAACCAAAATTGCAAAAGCAAACCTTTTTTAAAATTACATCTTTATTCTGATTTGCACAAATATTTTCATACTCTGAAGAAAATGCAGGTTCCCTTGTAAGAGCCTTTGGTAAGCCAAATCAGAAATAAAATATCTAAGAAATTGTCAGCATCACTGCTGTAACATAGCCTTGCAAGTAATACTTCTGAAGTGGAAAAATTAAGATACTTGGGTTCAGCCTGTTGGAGAGTAGTGATGCAGTTAATCAAATAAGCATTCTAGCTACAAAGTTCACCTAATATTGCACAGCCATCCAGACATTTCCTGATGGAGCTTCAGTATCTTGAGAAGATATGTTGCAGCTTATTTGAGGGTGCATTTGTATTTGAGAGGAAAAGCTTTAATATTTATAGCTTCCATTTTTTTCTCATCTTTGTATAGAGACAAAATTTGTTCTCTTCAGAATATGTCAAACAGATTTATTTCATTATCTAAAACACAGCTCTTTTTCATAAAGATTGGAAGTACAAGAAAAAAAAACATTTTACAAAAAGTAAAAGTAACCAAAGGGTTAATACACTGTGCTGTCTGATTTGCATGTAGGTTTGCAGTGGAATTTTTCTAGAGCAGAGCCCTACGGGTTTTTCAGCTTCATTTCTCAGTAGACTGCACAACTGGTGAGAAAGTAGGTATTTTGTCTGACAGCCATTATAGTCTCATTATTCAGCAAATGTGCAGATAGAACAAAAAATATTTTGAAATACTTTATCCAAGTCTGCTAACTCCATCTTAATGAGTGTGAAGAAATAATCTAATGCTCTTTGTTGTTTGTTTTGTTGGGGGGTTTTGTAAGTGGTGCTGAGAGTACTTACCAATCTGTAAAGGTTGTAACCACTAGTAACTTAATTGCTGCCCTGCTATTGCCTTTGTGGCATATATTACTCAAAGTGTTCATCTCTTCCATCATAAGAAGAACAATTACTTGTGTGTGTGCGCTTTATTCCTCCACAGTGCTGTGAACCAGAAGAAAATGCTTTCTGTGAAGAGCAGTGTTTTGAAACTTGCTTTTCTTACTGGAGCTATTGTCTGACTTTTTATTCAGTAACTTTTCTGCTAATACACTGAAAGAGGTCCTTCTTTTCATCCCAGTAACTCAGTTGCTCATGATCTCCTCCCTTCAAATCTTATTTCAGGCCAAGGAGATGTACAGCAGCTCTTGTTTCCAATATAGTTATTTGTGGGTGTTCTCATTCTATCCCCAGGCCTACGTAGATCCTAAGGTTTGGTTAAGTAGTCCTACAAGTGTGACTAAATAAGTTTTCCCCATCTTGATTTTATTTTGTTGTAGTTTCTTAACATCTCCCTTAATTACATTCAGTGAGGCTTTTTATCTCTTTGACTGTGATCTCTCTACTTTAATGGTTTTTGTTTTAAATGCTGCAAATTTTGTTACAATATTCCTTGTTCTTTCGGCAGTGACATGGTATTGTAAAGCACCACTGACTGAACTAAAGGCTTTGCCCCTAACTGTGCATCAATTGTGCTCACCAGTTGCATGGCCTTGATAACCATGCAGTGGCTGAGTTACAGTGTTTTCCTAGCACAGCAAAAAAATTATTACTGGTTTAGGATGAAAATTGTGCTGGATATTGCACGGCTCTTTCCTTCATGAAGGAAGAAGAAAATAAGCATAGTTTTTTTGCTATTTTCTTACCTTTACAATGGAGAAAAATAAACATTTGACTGCCGAAAGTAATTTTTCCATTATGCTCTCTTCTAACTTGGCAATGTGCACTATTGTGTGAGCAGGTAAAAGAAATATAAAACCAGATTTCTATACCTAGGATGGCAAATGGGTGAATCTCACAAAACAGCTTCATTGCAGTGTTGTAGAGCAGCAGTGGGCACTTGCCTTTTTTGCTGTAAGCACTCTGTGTACAGCTGCTGTTCAGTGCCTGGAGCTGGGGGATGCAGTGAAGGGCCTGGCACAAGGCAAGGTGTGAAGCTGGAGCTGGGCAGTGCGTGGGTGTAAGCATGGCACGGTCTCTTCCCAGTGTGGAGCCAACTCCATCACAGTCAGCGCAGGGCAGCTGTTCTCGGTCCCAGGATCCTTCCCCTCTATGTGCTCAGCCTTCAGCACGGGTTGTGCGCAATAGTTCCAGCTTCTGGTGGAGAAGAGAAGCAGGCAAGTGCAAAGCTATACTTTTTATTACATACAGACACACACAAAACATGTCTTTTCAGTAATTGAAGCCTTGTTCTGTTACTGCCACAGCAAGAGCAAATTTGTTTATTTATTACATACAGCAGAAAATTTACGTGACAGTTTTGTAAGGGTTATTAGGATCCTAGCAGAACTTCATATCTGAAAGCTTTTAGCATATGTATTGGAAAGGGTTCTTTCAAGAGTATCACATATTATCTGTACCTTGGATATTTTAATTCTAACAGCTATTTGAACAAGCTGTTGTGGAACAGAACTTTATTGTAAAGATGTTTTATGTATCATCAGTGATAAAAACTGGGCAGATAGGCATGTTGAGGGGTGCAAGTAGCAATGAACATTTTTGATACTGAAAAACTTTATCAGATTTCTGGATCTATACATGAGTTTTAAATTCATATTGTTTTTATTGTTATCAAGAATGTAAATTCTGAATTAAGGATCTGAATATTAAGTTACTTTTTTGTTGTTGTTGAAAATAGCATGTATGATTTCATCATGAAGTCCAAATAAAACTTCTTTCTAATGTACATCATAGCATCACTCTGACTCAAAAAAAAAAAAAAAGCCATCAATGGGTAGGACCTATTGTCTACACCACAGCAACTGTAGTAAAAGTGGCATGACCTGCAAAGATCAGTGAGTCACTTCAGCTGTGGAAGTGAAGCAGTAGAACCTGTAGGCTTGAATCTAAGAAGTGTTACCCTGCAGTGTCCTGACTTTGGTACTCAAAATGAGGCAGTACTGATCAGATAAATAAGTCCTGAATTTTAACATGGCGCTGACACAAGCATGAGTCAAATGAGCAGAAATATGTGAAAACAACTTCAAAGCAGAATTAAAACAATGTAATGGGTGAGAAAAGCATTGATATTACCGAGCCCAAAGCAATACTTAATTAGCTTGCTTTAGTTATTTTCCCTGGGCTCTACTTCAAAATAAATTCAGGCTTCAGTAAAAACCTGAATCATCAATTTACTTTTCTGGAATTAAAGACAGGAATTTAAGACGGATGAAATATGGCTTTTCTGCCTGGAAAAGGAACATAGATATAGGAAAACAGCACAGATTAGATTTTAAATTAACTTCTTGTACATGAGTTTTGGTGTGAGCATTTCAACCTGACCCTGATGCAGATTGAATCATAGCTACTGCCTTCAGGGAGTAGGCTGGTACTGCCCTGGTCTCATGCTTCCAGCTGTGCTCTGCTAACCTGTGGAGCAGAAGCTGGTGTGTCCATGGTCTGGGCAGGATGGACTCACGCCTGCACTTGTTTGGGCTCTTCCTGGCTCTATTGATCTTGACCCAGGTGGAGATCAGAGCAAATCTGAGCCTATTCTCAATAACACCTTCAGAAATAGTAAGAGGACTGTAATCCTACAGCTGCATCTCACAATTCATATGTATTTTATAAGGTGATGGTAGTTTGGAAGTATGGGTATGCACGCAGCCATTAACAGCCACATTTTTTGATTTCTGTGTGCAGATATTGTTAGCTCTGTGCTATAAGTACAACTAAAAGAGTAATCGTCTTTGTGCTTTGTATACACACGCAATTTGCATTTCCTGTGCTTAGCACTGTCGAATAGTTGGCATTTCTGTCTCAAACATAAAACTGTAAGTAATGGTGTTTTGAATTCTGTGGATTGAAACAATAAGTGGTTATCAAAAGCCCATTTGGAGAAGTGCAATTTTCTGATTTTAGAAGCCAGGAAAATGCAGTTCTGGCCCTACTGCAGTGACAAATATGCACTTAGCTCCATGTACTTTCTGTGGGAGTTAAACTGTATAATAACCTTACAATTATGATCTTTGAAGATGTTCTGCATTAAACATTTAGAATGGTGGAAGGAAACATTAATTCATGGAGGGGCGTATGTCTCTCCTTATACATCCGCATCGATGAAGAGCTTATTTGTGTCAGGAAGCTTTCCAAATGATGGAATTATTATGTGAACTGAGGTTCTTTCCAAAAGCTGCGACACTGGCAGAATTGAGCCCAGCTGCATGCTGGTAACTTCTCTCTAGTTTTGTAGAAGTTTTCTTGTTAGTGTGTTACATATTGTATACTCTAGAATTGTTGGAATATGAATGGTGAAAACACTGCAAATCTGGGGAGTATTATAAAAAACACACTACATCAGCTGTTGACCAGCTAAGTGAAGAGAAGTGGGAAATGAAATCTGTAATTTTTTCAATCACCTGTTAAATTCAGTGCTAGAAAACCATCACTCTGTGATGATAATTGGTGGCCCATGTAAAATGGATCTTCTTCCATGTCTTGGGACCCTACTTCACAGACACTTGATGGCAAAACAAATAAAGTCTGCTCTGTCTTGTTGTGGTCAGTGGGATCAGTACATGCAGGGGCTGTGGGCAGGAGGGTAAGCACTGTGCTTGTTGCTCAGGGGTGATGATTTCTATCTCCAGGAGGTGTTTCAAAAGCACCAAATTTTTAGGCTTACATTAAAAAAAATACATGGGGAACAACATAAAAAAAATCCCAAAGCCAAACTAGAAGTGTAGTTGGTATATGTTAACATACAGCTTGCAGTTCTGTAGATGTATTTTTCCTTTAAAGCCTGAAATGCAAAATACTGTGGAACCTTCCTTTATTCCACTCTGGTTCACGTATATCCTGGTGTTATGCCTCTTGCCATTTGGCAGAATATTGCATAGAACAAAAACAACAGCAATAACAATTCTGTTTTTCAGTAATGTAAAATCGCAAATGACAGCTGTTCAGTGTGTTTCATTTGTAGATGTTAGCACCTCTGAGAATTTTCCATATTGTAAACTCTTTAATTTAGAGTGTTAGCAAATGCTATTTATTGAAACTGCATTTTATGAAGACTCATAAGTCATATAAAGTATTCTAGATTTTTGCAGATGTGACTTACTATTATGGAGACTTTAAAATTGAATAGCCTATGAAGAACTATTTAACATCAGTTTCTTTTGTCATACGTCATCAATTAAAATACTTTCAGAATCTGGTTTTAACATTAATTTGGTCATAATAATAGTCTTTGTATTTGACTACTTTCAACGTTTAATACAGTTAATATTGTGTAATTTCTAAGTATTTTTATTGTTATTTTAAAAAATCATAGGTTTTTAATTAGAATTTTCTTTGTCCTGGTTTATAACAATCTAAAATTGATGTAGTGCAATGCACTTCTGGGATGTATGCCAACAACTGTGGGGTTTCGTTTCAGGATGGCTATTCATAGTTCAAACACACTTTTAAGTGGACAACCAGTGTTGAGTGTTGAGTTTTCAGAGTTCTTGGTAGCATAGTCTTGGCCTGATACACAAAGGCATGTTAAGACAGAGTCTGGTAGCTGTAAACATGAAGCGCAGAAGTTCCATGTTAAAAAATAAATGCTCAAAATAGAGCCTAGTTTTTCAAGTCAGTTCATCTCCATTTCAAACTAAGCCATGGGTTTCAAATGGGGAGGCTGCCCTTGTGTAGATGTTGTACTTGCTAAGATGATGCAATTTGACTCCAGTTGTTCAGAGTGACTCTTATTCAGTCATTTCTCATGTCCATTTTGTTGGGGTTGTTCATACCAGCACCACTGCACTGTCCCCCTCCCTTCCCATGTTTGTTTTGGACAGAGCTTGTTTTACTGCTGGCAGCTAATATGGCTTGTGGTCACAAGACCTGCAGTAGAACAGCTTCAAATGGAATGAGCCCTTGAGGGGCAGCATGTAAGCAGGGAGCATTTGAATACTGGCTCTGGCACAAAGTTCCTCTGTAGGCACAGCTGGGACATTTTCTCTCTTGCTTTGTGATCACCATCTGCAAAATGAAGTAATACCTGCCTACCTGTCTCATAGGAGCAAAGATGATTGACTCATACTTGTGAAGTGATAAAGAAATGCACACAGAAGCCATCTGATCCACAAATATGTGGGGAATCGTTCATGGAAAAACCTAAAAATATTAGCAACTCTGTTCATGTGTAGTACCATAACTCCTGGAACTGAAATGAGGGTTGTATTCAAGATGGCGCTGGAGCCTTTCAGTGTCCTCCCAGTGACTTTGAGAAACTTGAGCCCTTCCAAAGGCAAACGTATTGCTCTTGAGAAATATTTTTTAATCTCCAATGCAAAGCCTTGCTTGTTTCTGAGTGCTGTCCAGTCCTTAACCCTGGCTTCCTTTGGGATTGCTTGAGCTCCTTTCAACTGGCCATGCCTGCAGCGCAGCTGCAACAACAGCTGGCATGAATTTGGTGAACTCGTTGGTTTTCACTGGTAACTTTAAAAACAGGAAAATCGTCCTTTTTGTCAAATTACGCACATTTCACGGCAGGACTTTTAACAAGGTTTCAAGGATGCTGCTCTCTTTCATAAAATGAGATAAAGTAGCCCCCCGTTGTGTAATGTTTACTAAACCCACAGGACTATTATTGTATGCTTTTTGTGTGTGTGGCATAAAATGACAGCATATGTATTTTGTTTCTTTTAGAAGATAAAGGGAAAGAAAAACCCAACAGTGCAAGTCAGCAGTCCAATACAGAAGTGGATCCTTTTCTTCCCAAACCTGGAGTGGCACCTGCAGCACCTGCCTCATCCTCCAAGAGCACGAACGGAGCTGCTAACACAGTTACTGAGTCAGAAGAGGAAAAAGCCAAAAAACTACTTTACTGTTCATTATGCAAAGTGGCTGTGAATTCTCTTTCACAACTAGAAGCCCACAATACAGGTGAGTATCCATGTGGTACAAGTCAGTTGTGTGTTAACATTTTTAAAATTCAATGTAACAAGGCGGTAGCCACACTTCACTGAAGTGTCTTTTAGTTAAAACTTACAATAGCAAGTTACAAAACCGGTCCTGTTAATGGCAGTTTCCTATGTGGTTTTTGATATCCCATTAAAGCGCTCTCTAATTTTTTTTTTAACTGTCCTTCATGTACTCTCTAAATTTTAAGTTGACAAAATCCCTAAAGTTCATGTTAACTAATCAGATCCCTTCAATACCTTTACACTGAGGATCACGGTATGATCATAGTGGTTTTTATAACACTTAACGTTTCTACAATGTCAGTGTTCTTTCTCTTTCATATTTTGTCTCATTATCATTGGTGTCTGCTATTTTGCTGGTAAAACTGACAGTAATTTATTTGTTATTTGAAAGTTTTTATAATTTTAGGGTGGGGAAACCTCATTAGGTTTCCTAGATGTCCTAGAGTCTTCTGGTTATTGAAGATTAGATACATGTCTTTTTTGGGCCACAAGCAGCAATCTCTAATGTGCTCTGTCTGTGTATGGTGTGCTGGTGATGTACAGCTTGTTAACAAGCCATTGAAGCTGGTTTTACAGCTGTAATCCATTCTTGAAATGGGCAAAGCAGCCGTTTCTTCCGAATCAGAGGATATTTATTGAAGTATTACTGTTCCTAGGCAGGTTTTGAGGGATTGCTGTGGTTTCTGTCCCAGTCTTGGCTAATACCCTTTCCTGCTATTCACTGGCTCTATGGAATTTGGCAAAAGAATAAGCAGCAAACACTTTGGCCATGCAGTCACACACTGCCCCCAAACAGTGAGGTGCATCATGCCTCTGTTCCCTTTTTTGCACAAAGCCTTCTGGCTTGCCTTTAGATCAAGGACACAGGAGCTACACTGGCCAAAACAAGAGTGATCATTAGTCCCAGTCTGTGGTGACTTTAACCATTCTATCTTGAAGATAAATGTTACAAAGCCCCAAGGCTGAGGGAATGTTTTGTGCTGCTGATCATGAGCTCACCTGCATCTCCTTGCCCGTTAGGCTCCAAGCACAAGACCATGGTCGAAGCTCGGAATGGTGCTGGTCCCATCAAGTCTTACCCTAGGCCTGGATCCCGAATGAAGGTGCAGAATGGCAGTAAAGGCTCAGGACTGCAGAACAAGACGTTCCATTGTGAAATCTGTGATGTCCATGTTAATTCAGAAATTCAGCTTAAACAGGTAACTTGCATGTATCTTGGAGCTCTTTGTTAGTTGAAGTTGCGTTGCAATGTTGTAGGTGCAGTGTAGGGCTGTGTTAAGATGTGTTTGGTGAATACTAAATGAACTTAGTATTTCTTATCTTTCTTCCCACAATTATTTTTAAATATTTCAGCATAGGTCAAGCTCACCCAATTATTTCAGTTGGGGAAAATGGGCTTGCTAGTTGTAAAAGCAGAGGTGACAGTATCAATGAATGACATAGCAGATCTCATTTAAAAGTTTTCTGTGGTTCAACATAGAGGTTTGAACCTTGTTCTTCTAACTATAAGAAATTCTGGGTTGAGTTTCCCTGAATTTATCTTTCGGAGCTGTTTTCACTCTGCTGGAATAATGTTTAATGCTATGTGAGAAGGAAAACATGACTCAAATCTCTCGGTTTGGGACAATCACTAGTTGGGTAATACTGCAGATAGGTCTGAATTATGCAGAACAACATTATCATTAACAGTGTAGCTGTTGTGTGCCCGTGGAGCTGTTCTCTGAGGCAATTAGCCCTGGGTTCAGAGCTGTGCCCTCACAAATGCAGTGATTCTGATACTCAGATGGGAACCTCTGACTGGATAGTGCTGTGCTGTGTGAATGTGTCCTCTCGTTCCCTGTTTTTCAGTCAGCTCTAAGATAATATTAAATTGCGTGTGTAGACATATCCCTGGGTACTGGTTCTTCCTTCAGCTAATACTGAATTATTTACACAACTGAACAGTATCAGCAAGATGGAAATTCACCTCTTACTTCTGAATATCCCTATGACCTAGTGATTACAGCTCTGTCTGGTTTAAAGCTCCTCAAGTGAAAAAAGGGAATACTAACCAAAATATCAATAATTTGCAAAGCCTGTCTTAAATCACAAAATATGCTGTATTTGATTAGTTTCTGATTCTCTATTTGATATGCTCCAAATTGTTATGTTTAATTTAGCAAAACTCATCTTTGCTCTCTCTAAAGAACCTACTTTATCTTACAAACAGGGGCTTAGGCATATCCTGCTGATAAATAAATTTCAAACTCTAAACTGAGAAATGTTTAAAGAGCTAATTAAATGTGAGGATATTTATTTCAGCACATTTCCAGCCGAAGGCACAAGGACAGAGTTGCAGGAAAGCCTATGAAACCTAAATATAGTCCTTACAACAAACTGCAGCGCAACCCAAGTATTTTAGCAGTAAGTATTTTAATTTCTCATCACTGTCTGTGTGAATTTGTGACCCTGGGGACTCCCGCTGCAGAGAGACAGGAACATGACAGACCTGACGCTTCTGCAGCCTCTCTTCCCCTGCAGGCTGTCTGCACAGGAATCAGATTTGAAGATAGTTATGTATTCTGTCTGCCCAGTCCAAGGCATGCAGACAGCACTGCAAGTATTATTTACTGCTAGAAAGAAGGGAATAATCAGTGGAATGGGGAATGAACCATGTGCCCCATGGAAAGGTATTGGCCCTGGTGGTCAAGGGCTCTTCTCTTTGAAGGCAGTAATAGGTATACTCTGTCGTTTTGCCCACCTGAGATAACACTAAGTTATGATGGATGCAGTCAGGGAAAAGAACACAGATATATTTTAAGATATAAATATTCTAGTGCTCATTCTCTGCGTACACAGCAAACCAGAATGCTGGGTGGATGTATTAGTTGGTACAAAAGAGCCATCAGGCGTTTAGGAGAATTGGCTGCCTGAATGTTCCGGCCGTGTCTGTCACTGGCTATCAAACACCTCTCCTGTCTCTGTGCCACTAACCAATCCCTGTCACACCCACCTGCATTTCCAGGAATCCCCCAAGATGGTCCTACCCATCATCTGCAGCCAGAGTTCAGGCTGGCTTTAGCACAGCACAGTTTGTATGTTTATTTGCCCATGACACAGCCAGTATTTTATTCATTAAAGTGCTTGCCACCTATGGCACAAAAACAGTTTACAGGTTGAAGAGAGATGCAAATGTGTGTGTGCAAGAGAATGCATGTGAAAAACCTGTAAATGCTAAAATATTGATATGTCTTTGTAATTGTATAGAGGCAAATGAAAAGGCTGCAGGCTTCCTCTAAGTCTCCATACTCGACAGGTTGTGCCCATGCTAATCTGCTTCACTTGTACAATACATCATTTTATCACCTATTGCATAAGGAGAGACCACCAATTGTAAAGGAAAAACATGAGTATTTTTGTTTCCACAATTGGATGATTGTAGTGCAAGCCATTTTCAGTGAGAGATATAGATATAAGTGTATATATTTCTGATTAGCTGTTTCACCACAAACACCAGCAATGCTTGTAGATCATAAACTGAGTCATATATATTTCAGAAAAATTCTTTTTGATATCAATCTTAAATTATATTTCTACTCTGGAAAGAGCAGGTCTGCATTGGAAGGCACAAAGCTGACTGGCCTATTACCATCTTCCCATCTTTTCCACTCTACTTTCCTGCAATTCATTTTTGCAAGTGGATAATTTGACTTCTGATATTGGAGTCTTAATCATGGGATTATTTTTAATATTTCATGCACAGTTATAATTTATATAAAGTTACTCACTTGCAAATTATGCTTCCTTCTAAACATCAGTGGGATGGTCTTTAGACTCAAGAGATTTATTTGTCTTTAAATGTAGGATTTGGTTGCTTTAATTGCCCTGGGAGTAAGAGAACAGTGCAGGTAACATTTCTAAGCAGCTGGTAAGAAGCTTCTGTGAGAAGCCACACTGTTCCCTGTGCCAGGGTTCACTTTTTCCCTTATGTAAAAGTGGGTGTTGGGAGAACTGTATTTACATTGCTTTTATGTGTTTTATTCCAGGCAAAACTTGCATTCCAGAAGGACATGATTAAGCCACTGGCACCTGCTTTCCTTTCATCTCCTCTTGCTGCAGCTGCAGCTGTATCGTCAGCTCTGTCCCTCCCTCCCCGGCCCTCGGCATCCCTGTTCCAGGCACCAGCAATTCCGCCAGCTCTCCTCAGGCCAGCCCACGGGCCCATCCGGGCAACGCCTGCCTCCATACTCTTTGCACCATACTAATTTAGTGATATGAAAAAGAGATAACTATGGCCAGTACAAAGGGTAAAGGAAAACAGGAAAGGCGTTGAAATTTTAAAATGTTTCTCTGTTGCAATGGCATCCAGCGTGACTCCTCATCCAACCACGTCATCAAATCCTTCATTGACAGCACTGCGTTTTGGAGTCTAGACAACTCTGTCTTCTCTCTGTCTCTATTTTTTTAATCAAAATAGTGTGATTTGCTTAAAAATTAAATTGCTCATGAAATTTATACCATTAAAGATTCATGCATCTGTTCACTGCTTTCTTTTTTTTTTCATTTGTATGATGCACCTTGGAATCAAGAAACATAAAATATTTTCCTGACAGACTTGAAAACTAGGGTCTTCCTCACTCACACCTATGTAAATACTTCTCTGAAAAGCAACGGGGTATATAACCTAATGTGGAAAAAGGGAAAAGGCAGATGAACCAAATGCTTGATTGCAGATAACATCTCAAAAAAGAATTGCATCCATTCTTTTCGTGTGCTCTTGTTGACAGGGATTGTGTGCTGTCCTAGACCCCAGTACTGGTGTATCTTGTGTAGTACTACAGATGTACCATGTCTGATTTTAATATTTTTAGTTTCTGTGCAAATGTTTGAAAGCAATGCAATGCTGAAGCTTTTAATTATTTCTTTTGTGTCATACTTTATTTAGAGAAATCAAAAATAGAAAGCCATATAACATAGATTTAAGATTACTGCTTGTTTGCTACTTTCATTTAACTTATTTTTGTTGTTTCTTCACTGGTGTTGCTAAGCAATGTTTAAAGAGAAAAAAAGCTTTTCAATTGCACATTGCCACAGCTCACATGCGTTGTTCAAGAAGACAATGGATCCATGTGTTTGTACGTAAATATCCTGTTTTCCTGATTTCTAACTAGTTTCCTTTGTAATGATGCTGCATAACATTGTGGCTCCCTAATGCAATAATGTACAGAACATAAAATATTTATAATTGACCATATTCTCTGTTTACTGAATATATTGCAGTAATGTCCCACCTATCTTCTTACCTCCCCAACCCTTTTATAAAGGTGAATCAATATGCAGTGCTCAGACTGGAGTCATTATGTGATAATGGGGACTACAGGTGGAAGAAAGGAAAAAAAAAAAAGAGAAATAACTTTTAGAGCATCTTTATCAGCAATCCATAATAGTAAGATGTCTGTGTATTTTTTTAAATGTATCTTTTCAATAAAATAATAAGAAAATTACACATGCTCATTGTGTTTTAATTGGTACAGGGAAAAAAAAGCCTGAAACAAATTTAGCTAAAGGAGTCTTCCAGGAGCAGACAAAGCATTGGAGTTGCAATAAAGTATAATTACAGAACCTGTGTTTCCTTCCCTCGTGCTTTAATGTCTTTTTCTCACTGTAGCTTGCAACAGCCTTTACTGGGGCGTTTTTTTGCAGCAAGACTGTAAACATTCACTACATCAGAGTTTCATTAGAGACGGGTGTGTGATTATAAAGGTGTTTTACTGTACCACCAAAATGCTACACCATGGTGCTGCCATTGCTAATGGAGATTAAGGATTAACTTTAAAACCAGCCTGGGTAGACTTGAGACTGGTCACTTGGGAGCCAGGATTTGATCTGAAGTATGGGCAAAGTATGCAGTTGCTTGACTCAGCAGCAAGCTTTTAAAGAGAGGTGTGTGGGGAAGCCTTGAAATTATCTTTTTTTATTACTGAAAAGCTTAGTCTATTCTTTAAAACCTGCTCTTTGTTAATAAAAAGTGGAAAGTAAGGAGTACAAGACTAAAAAAACTCAACTGTAGGGCTGTTAGCGTTAATACAAAGCCAACAGGGCCATTACAAATCCACAAAGGCCAAGGAAAAAAACACTTCAGAAACTTTATAGTAGAGATTTTACACACCAAGATATACCTCATAGTAGCAACATTATTAGAGACCATTTTCTGCAAGTGTAATTCTCCCCAGTTACCACTGTTCTGTGGAGCTGTGTTGTAAGAGGATAATTTGCTGGAGAATCGCCTACCAAAGGGGTAGGTAAGGGAATCCAGGCTTTTAGCATCCTCTGGGAGAGCAGTTACCTTTGTGTTATCTTGTGGACTCTGAAAATCACAAGGTTACAGGTAGACACCCTGCCATGTGCATCTGCCTGTGCCTGGTTTTGCAGGGAGTCAGATTTAACTCTGTATTTTAACTGGTTCCTCAGGAAGTAAGA
This sequence comes from Oxylabes madagascariensis, assembly GCA_013400675.1. Lineage (NCBI taxonomy): Eukaryota > Metazoa > Chordata > Aves > Passeriformes > Timaliidae > Oxylabes > Oxylabes madagascariensis. The sequence goes on from VYZR01029847.1 coordinate 22,915, forward strand.
GTTGTCTGTGTATTAAACCACTATTTTTTTTTTTCTTTTTATATTCTACTGTTGATGATGAGAAATTTAAAGCAATTACAGATTTCTGCAATTGAAAATGTTCCTATATGAAATACAGAAAAGGAGGGGACTGGGTAACGTGTAGATTTCTTGGACAGATGATTATTTCAAAGAACATCTTAAAATGGAGAAATATTTGGGTCACGAAGGGTGAAGCAATGTGTTATGTCATTCAGCAATGAAAATAATTAATCTGTGAAATATAAGGAGCTAAAAAATGTGATTGTGAATCAAGGAAGATTCTTATTCAAAACTCTGTGTTAACTTACATTTTGTATATTGAAACTCTGCTTGACACCAAAGTTTTGTCTACAACATGCAGGACTAAGCATTTGAGATGATAATTACAGTATAAGTGATAAATCCTCCCATTATGCCTGCTGGGATCTCTCCTTTTAAAAATGAGCTTTACAAGAGAAAGAAAATTTGTATCATATTTAGACAAATGCAGTCAGCTGCTTTTTTGTAATGTTAGGATACCTTCTCCTGCAGTGTTCCATCATTACACGTGGCTGGCTATGAAATTCATGCATTTGTTGTAACAGATAACACGTATTGAAATGTAATATTGGCAGTGCAGTTAGCCTTTTGATATCAAATGTGGAAACTGCTATGGTAATAAGGTTGCAGTAATGGGATCATATCCTCTCATACATCTATTATGCTAAATCTGGTGACTGTACTCTGAGCTGCAAGTTGTTCCTCTATGAAAAGTCAAAAAATATAAGAGCATTCTGTTGGTCAGGGATTATCACCTGGTACTGCCATCTTTCTGTAGCAGAAAAAAAAGATACAGACACATCAGCAGGATCTTCCTGCTGGTACGTGTGACTGGATCATGGTCCCTGTATCACAAAAGATTTTCACAAAGGGTTATCAAACAGAGATGTGGTCCACTAGTCTGTACAGATTGAAGATTTATAGAGACTGCTTTTTTAAAAAGAAAATTATTGGTGATAGGATCTTCTATAACCACTGCAGGTCACTAGTGCGCATCTCTCATTTCTGCAGGCCAAAACATAATAAAATCTTTCCCTCCAGTTCTGGTCAGATAGCAAGAGAAGACAGAAGCTAACATGGACATTGTCCAGTTGACATCACCACTTGGACTCTGATGATAATGTTACACTGGGCCCATCTACTGATAAACTAAAAGGCAGTTCCTTTAAAAAAGAGACTTTTTCATTAAAAATAAGTTGCCTTCTTTTACTTCCTTACAATCTGATCTTGAGCTATGAATTTTATGGAGAGAAAGTTTTGCAAAGGATTTTGTCACATTTTTCTGGGGAAAAAAAGAGCATGGTTGTTTTGAACCCTGTAGAAAGTGTGGCACTATCTTTATGGATCTGGTAATAACCCAGTGAGCCTTACTGTATATCTTTTGAACATGTCACCTTGAATAAGTGAGGTACTGCACTATTTATTCATGCCTGGTTGGACATTAAATCTCCACAGCCATCATCTGGCCACAGTGGTCACAATAATTTTCTTACTGTGGCTTCTATATTTTTTTTAACTATGTTTTGCTTAATGCTCTTGTTTCAAGTGACAGCTGAAACATCCTTAAGTATTTATTGGAATGACCAGCATTTCAGGTAAATCTAACTTTTTTTTGAGTGCCTAGAATTCTTCCATATTACAATGTTTTATTAATAAACTAACACTGTTTTAGAAATGTTTATATTTGGTTTTGTGTCCTATTCACATTTATTTGTATCAATAGAATGCTGTGCTGGATGCCAAGAGCCAGGTCCTGCTGAGTACCTGGAGTGGGGGAGGCCAATCCGAGACTGCTGCCTTTGAAAGGCTGCAGCTGAGGGACGTCTCCTGGGACCAGAAAAAGAACGACTTCATGGCTGTCTTCAAAAACGTCAAGAGTGAGGATCTGGGCACGTGAAAGCAAGTAGGTGGTTGGGAATGGCCACCATGGGTTTACAAAAAAACAAAACCACATCCAAAAGGCCCTAGTGCAGCCTGTCTGCCATGAGAGACCTGTCTCAAGGGCACAGCCAAGGCAGCCAGGTGCTCTGAGGCTGGCTTTGGTGACGCTTCCAACACTGGCTGTCCCAGAATCCCAGCAGGCAAATGTGGGCACCAAAGGCAGGGGGAGTGGCTACAAGGAGCTGTAGGACAGCCTGGGCCACCAAGCTCCAGGTGTTGGACAGCCACTGGCAGCCCGTGACAGCCCCTCAGCTCCGTCCCTCGGGGCAGTAACACCAAACACCCTCTGCAGTGACCTGTGCAGGACAGAGAGCCCTGGGCACCTGTGCAGTGGGGTGGGAAGTCCTTGGAAGAACATGTGTGAGTGCCAAACCAGGAGCCTGCTTTTCCAGTGGTGTGCTGGAGAGTAAGGCTGCCCTCCAGAGGGACCTTGGCAAATGGAGACCTTGTTTGATGGGAACTTGGGGAGGCATACAGAGATGCCAGGGAGAGGGGAAGGAGCCTGCTGTGCAGTATGGCTGGCTGGCCAGCACCAGAAGGAGCGCTGCAGGAAAGGGCCTGGGCAGGCAGGGACACCCGGATCTGTGGTGGGCAAAAGGAGCTCGGGTCTGCAGTGCGCCCTGGAGGCAGCAGAACCGAGCTGAATACGTTCCTGTGTTAGCAGAGCCTCAGGCAGCAGCTTAAGGGACGTGCAGAGCCCCTCTGCACAGCTGCACCCAGAGGAAGGAACTTGTCCAGCCTGGGGCTTCTTGTGTGAGAGAGACTGACAAATGGGAACAAGTCTGGGAGAAGGTCAAAAGGTGGTCAAGAAGTGAGCACATCGTGTTCAGGAATGTGAGGAAGGTGTGTTGAGCCCAGAGGAGGCTGCAGCAATTCTGGCCACTGTCCTCAAGTGCCTAACCCAGAGTCACAGGGAAGAGATAATGATGTTTCTCAAAGAAGCACCGTGAGAAGATGAGAAAAGGCAGCCAGAAGCTGCAGGAAAGAGTATTATGACTGTACATATGAAAAAAGGTTTTGAAGTAATAATGGGTAATGCCTGGAGCAGGAAGGTTATTGCAATATCCACCCTTGAGTAGTAGGCTGCAGTAGGTGACTTCCAGATGCCATCTTAAATGAAAGAATAATTCCAAAAGATAACAAGGTCTGCTGAAAAAACAGAAGTAATCATTGTATTGGAAGGCAATTAACAGCTGATGGAAACTTTGCAGCAGTAAATACTGACTGATGATTCACAACACGGTGGGCACCTGCTGTTCCTGAAAAAATGAAGACAAATTTCTTGCCTGCAACAGGCTTAAGAAGGAGAACTGGAAGGAGGTTGTACCTGGAAAGGTGAGACAGTCAAAGTGGCAGGTAGGGGAATTTATTTGTACTGCAATATTGTTACTGGATTTTGGAAGGACTGAGGCTGTGTTTTTCAGACCAGAAAAATGTATCAATCTTACATGAAATATTTGACTCTAGTGGTGCTGAAAAACACATTTGTTAGAAGATGTTAACTACTGGGAGCTACTTTGCTAGGCTAGAAGCAGCCACAGCACAAAGCTTTCTTTTTCAAAAACTGCAGTTTGCACTTTAGATATACAATGTAATTGCAGCAGATTTAAATGCCCAACATGCTCAGCAGCCAGTTGGGGCTGTCAGAGTACTAAATCTGAGCTACAGCTTCCAGGATACTTCAAGCAATGAGCACCCTCTCTGGAGCTCCAGACTCTACAGAGCTCTTGTCCAGCAAGGGATATTTCCATTTTGTTTCCCCAGGATTTTTTATTTTCTTCAGGAGGTATCTTGCTCATAAAAGATGTTATTTTTGGTTAAGGTTCCTCCCCAAAGCCATCCACCCAAGTTACTTCTCCATTTAGACACTTCCCCTCCTCCAGCTGTGAGAGGGGGAACATACTTCCACTGTTCAAGGATCGATTTCTGCCAGCCAATCTCTGGCCATCCCATGTCTGAACCTTTTGCTGCATTGTCCTGCCTCACCCTCTGATTATATCGGCTGACTCACTCTAGCTCCTTCCTTGACCATGTCAAACCATGCCCTTGTTTCTCCAGTGCTCTATCAGCCTCTTAGGCTGTAGGTGAGTTCTCATAACTTGTCAAGATGTCAGCTCCCTCCTCCACCCCCTGCGTGAACTCTGTTTTCATTTTCCAGTATGTGCTGGTGGGATTTTTCCATTCTGCACTTGAACTTAAAAGTTCAACTCCCTAAACTATAAAGTTGCCAAAAGTCCACCTTCAGTATCTTTCCTAGAGCTGACTTGTGGCAGCAAAAACTCACCTTACCTCCAAATTTACCTCCTACCCCTCCCCTAAAATGAACCACCACCACTTCAGGGAGAGTAAAACTGTCATGAGATTTTGTGATGTCAGATTTTAGCAAATAAGAAAGCCTAAGAATAGGGGACAGCATAACAGTGACTCTTCTTATTTTATCTGTCTAAACTCTGTCAGCCTTGACTATACTAAGCACATTTCCTGGCAGATACGATGCCTGCCTTAGAGGATCAGTGATGCCTGCAAACTTCCTTTTCAGGATATATTATCTCCTCAGGAAGGGAGGTGGTAGCTTGATTCAAAACTAATTTTCATGTTGCACTGTGCCAAATCAGGTTTTTATATGAAATTTGAATTTTAAAACATTCTCCAACATTTTCTGCAAAAGCTGAATGAAAAATGGATCTTCACTGCTTGACTTCACCGGAGCTGCTCAGGGGCTCTCACAGTTGAATTGTGTGAGTCTACCCCTTGACCAACAGGGCAAAGGAAACAGTGGGGGTTTGTTTTATGTGAGAAAAAATGCACTGGCTCCACCCCTGCTCTTTCTTGGCTGTATAACTCCAATGGGAGTTATGTTCCTGTTTGACACCAGGCTGAACTTCATTAAGAAATTTCTACCTGTGACAGAAAAAAACATAAATCCCAGACTGCATTTCCTTGCTGATGCTAAATAGAATTCAGTTATTTTCTCCCCCTTCTCTGCCACCCATCTTTGGAATACGTGAGGGTGGGAGACCATGCAAACACAGACACTTTTTACTATATATGCCCTTTGTGGTGCCAGGCAGGGCACCAGGCTCGTAAATCAGCTTCAGGGGTTGCTTTCTAAATGATTTAGAGTGGGGGATACTGATTAGTGGTAGCAAAGGCACCAGAATTGTTCAAATGTAGAGGGAGATAAGAATTACATCCGCATTTTCAAATGCAAAAGTTAATTTTAAGATAGTAATTTGCTGTTCCCTCCCTGGGACTGAATGCTGGGAACGCTCTGGTGCCTTCTAAATCATCAGAGCTGGCCTGCTCTGCAGTTCTCTGTCATGGGAAAAAAAGCATTAAATAGTTTTAGTCTCCTTCTGAAAGTACTTAACTCCTTATATATGTTGCCTGCCATTGCTCTTACCTATTTTTCAAGGGAATTCAAGGGAAATTTGAGACACTTTAAATCTGCATTGCGACTGCTTCCCCTGTGCTAGGATGATGCTCCAGCAGTTCAGGGAGGAGGCAGCAAGATGAGAGTGGGCAAGGTAGGCTGCAAGGGAAGAGGGAGCTCTCCCTGCATTGCAGTGATGTGTGAGCTACTGAGAGGTACAGTGCGCTCACAGGCATTTAAGCAGGAAAACACATTTACAAACATGGGTTTTCAGACTGTCAGTTTATGTTTACATTGTGAGTGAGCAAGAATTAAGTTGTGATTTGAAATGCACTTAAGATGTCACTGAAAGACAACTTTTAAATGAAGACTTAAACTAAAGAGCTGTTTTACAGATGCTTGATAGATCTTATAAAGTGGACCATTCCTCAGTGCCAGGAATTTCACCACTCTAACCCATTCTACTGGCATCTCTTTTTCTGTGTCTTACAAAATATGTATGCTAAATATATATGCATGCTAAAACACTCAATTTCTTTTCTCATTTTCTTTTGCTAGGGCTACAGTTCTAACTGCCAAATCTTATCCTGTGACTTGAAAAAGCTCTGATGTACAGTAAGCTCAGAAACCATATTCATTTTCCACAAGGCACATTTACATTTACTATCAACATCTCCGGAGTTGGCAAATGTTCCACGTCAAGGAATTACCAGAAAGCAATGAAGAAATTGGGATAGTGATGGCTATTTCTTTCTATTCACATGCAGGTGTTTATTCTAAAGTAGACATTCAACTCCCTCCTTCTGTAACATAGAACATTGATATTGAAGATAGAACTTTAATAGAACTTGAACTTTGTACTGACATGGCCAGACATCCTTCAAAACTTGCCACGTGGAAAATGTATTCCTAGTTTGACCACATCATAAATTATCTGATTCTTCCAAAATATACTTGGATGCTTCCAGAGAGTAAGGTCAATAGAAATGGACTCTGGATAGTAAATAAAGTTTCTTTTAAGAAGGTAGGAACAAAAAAAATAACAACAGTTGTCTTTCATTCTAGGAATATATTTCACCACATTTTCAAAGGAATTATCATGACAGAGAACAGGAAAATCATCAAACTTTTTTCGTTGGTATTTGGAAGGGTGATAGTGTTGATTATTCCCACCCTCTCTCAACTCTTGGTTGCATGCTTTCAACAAGAAGTTCACACAATGATGTGTTCCAACACATCCGCTACTTGCCTTCTAGTTTCATTTAAAATAAGAAAATTTTGATTCTGTGAGTGCCTCTTTCACATACAGTGGAGACAAAGGGAGTTTTTTTATATTGTGTGCCCATGAAAAGAAATACCAGGACCATAAAACCAGCTAGTGATTTTTGGAAAAAAGGAAGACACGGGCAGTTCTAGCAGGACTGAATCAAAGCAGTCTGTGAAGTATACTGCCAGAACCCTGTGCTGATGGGAAGTCAGCCTCTCATCCATTATCCGTTATTAAACGGAATAGCTGAGAAAGTAAATTGGAGATCACATCACAGTTCTTTTCTTTGCCGTAGAACAGCAAAGATGAACAGTGACACCATCCTCCTCAAACAGCTGAGTGTCCTGGCCACAGCTTTTGGAAATCTTGAATGCCTGGCTTCTCTGATCTTTGGCACTTATCCTGCAGCTCATGACTCTGGTGCAGCCAGCCCACAGGCGGGGCTGCCTCGGCGTGGTAGACAACCTGGAGCCATATATAAGCTGATCTCTATGAAGTATGGACAGGTATTGTAAAGAGGAAAAAATCAAACTATAACAGTAGAGCAGTTTGACTGATTTTCTTATTTCTGTGTACTGTTAAGAAGGCATGATACTTGGTCTGCATATACTGTTGATAGAGGGATTTTTTCCCCTATTTCCTGGGATGGATATTCTTATTTCTAGTAGCATTTAAAACAGTAAACAAACAAAATGTTTCTGCTGTCTTGAAACTCAATTTTCAGAGTTAAACCTTGGAATAACAAGACTGACTAGAGTCCCTTTAGAGGATAAAGAAACCAAAAAATTAACACCACCACTTCCCAGGAGAAATGCATTTCTTCTTGGCACTGATTGAAAGTATAGAGGGTAAATACAAAGCTAAAAAAATCTCTCTGTAGGCATTGTAAGGAATTGAGAGCTACTGCCAAGCATTTCTGCAGTTCCCACAGAGACTTCATACCAGGAGGACAACAAGAGACCAAAGAAAAGTTCAGTAGAGCTTGTCACACCTGGAATAGCTGAATGTATGTTTATAATGGAAATATTCTGCTAAGAAACTTTCAGATTGATTAAAAAAATTAAACAAAAGGAAGATAAAATATGACTTACTGTTGCATGCAAACTTCACACTGAGTGTCCTTCTTTGGTTTCCTTTTTTAGATGTATTTTTCTGTACTGAAAATAATTTTTAACATTCTCAAGGTATGGCTAAGTTAGAAGAACTCTTTGACCTTTTTAATGAGGTAGAATCTGATTTTGTAATTAATTGTATTTTCAAAGGGTCCTCCCATACTGCCATTGATCTGCCCAATGCCTTCTCCTGGAGATACAGCCTTGGCTGTGACAAGAAGCCTTGTCACTGAAGCACGCAGCTCAGCCCCATCTTCTGACATGGCCTTTGCTGGATCCCCTGATGAAGGAAAAATACAGTGGACAAAAATTTCATAGAACTTCTGCATAAAGGAATCTCATAAAAGGAATTTCCTTTCCTTCACTAACCCAGGAATGAAGGAAACAAGAAAGAGGGGAACTGGAAAGAATTGCACCCCTAAAATCTGTAAGTCTCTGGTGAACAGAATCCTTGCAACCCCACTGCAGCTGTCTCCCCAGCTGTGCTCCTCCGATAGTCATGCCTGTTGAAAAGAAAATCAAGAATCTGTATATTAGAAATTCTGACTTGATGTGCAGATAAAGACTAACAATCTGTGATTCTTTCTCATGTTCCATGCTACCTTGAAATGCAAAACTAGGAATAAAAGTGTAACTCTGTTGAGTCACACTAGGGATATCTCATTTATTCTGCATCTCAGAGTGAAGGAAGTAACGCAGATAGATGGATTTTCTTGTGGCCAGCTGCTGTTATTTTAAAATGAGCGCAGTTAAACTTGCATATAGCTTTTCTTCCCTTTAACACTACAGCCTTAAGTTGTAGAAGTTCTGTATGTCTGTAAAACTGAGTCTACTAAAGCTATGTTTTAAATATACTGCATGTGCAAGATTATTTAATTAGGAGAGCCAAGTTGCTTCCCTAAAAACAGACTAATGAGAAATATGTCATTAAAAGAAAAAGAGTTTTCTAAAGCACTTTGCTGATTGCTATCCTGAAGTAATTAATTCTTCAGAGTTTATTGTTATAAGTCAATAAAATTGTTTTCCACTGAACCTAATGAGAATTTAAAAATATAGTGTATGATAAAATCTTACTTGTGAAAAGACATATTAAAAAATTAACCTGAACTGATATTTATTATAATGTAACAAAAAGACTAGTGATTCTTTTTCAGAGGCAAATACTTTTATACTTAATAGGGCCCATAAGCTAAATTGGAAAGAAAAAGCCCAAAAGCCAAACATGCAAAGCTTCAAATCTGGAATTATTTACTTTATCTAGAATGAAGTTACACTGGACCAAGATCTGTGAACAATGGAGATGAATATACTATGGTGCAGTTAGAAAATATTTCTGCTTTGTAGTACTACAAAATTCTGTTGAAAATGTTCTGCTGAATGAAATTATTGCCATTTGAAAAAATATGTGGAAACCCAAAGCACCTTGAGCTGGAGAACCAATTAGATGTAAGATCAAAGAACCTCTCAAACTGGATTGTGATTGATTTTCTACAGAAACTCTAAACATAACTCAGAGTTGACAATGGAAGAAGACTAAAAGTCTAAAGGAAGTCGAACGTGTTGGATTTCACCCTGGACTGGGACTTTCCCTAGAGCCCTAGAAAGGGGCCAAGTCCTGGCCTGCTGCTGCAGGAAGCAAGTCAGTACTTGTCTGCCTGAGCTGTGGCCTTTTGAACCATCCAAAGCCCTTGGTGGCAATTCCTGCTCCACGTCTTCTTGTCCAACTAACAAGTGAGTCAAAGAGGGTGTAAGTGGATATATACCTCTTAATATGTATTCTGAATGCCAGTTTGGGCTCATTAGCCAGTATGTAATTATGCCTGATTTCACATCACTCCTGAACTTGATCCATTAAGAAAACTTTTATTCTCTGAGACAGCAATAACTTGACCTTAAATGAACTGAATGGGAAATTGCCTAGTGATTGATTTTTCAATTCAATTATTTTTCCTTCAGAAGTTAAATTTAAATGTAGCACTTTACAGTCGACAGAATCTAGGTCAAATAGATGGGATATTAATAATAACCCATCCTGTGTGAAATCTAGGGGTTATACTTAGCAGTAAATTCAGTTTGTGGAGTTCTCTGAAGGCTGAGTTTTATGTAAGCAGCCATCTCATATAAGGCAAAGGCACAGGCCAGTTTCCCAGACTTTTCAATACTGACCGGGGACCCCTTCCTCCCTGGTGTGTTTCCCTCCTCTCTACCAATTCTGGGCATCAAAGGTGTGGAAAGTAGAGGGTTTCTAGATCAAGACTCTCCTTAGCCTTGTTTAATGAGATTTCTTTCTATCCTCGTAGAGACTGACTGAAGAAGACATTGCTATTCACCTTGCATAAGAATAACTGCAAATGAAGACATAGGGTTGCTCCCCTCAAATCCCAGAGGGAAGCAGGATCATGTGCTGGCCCAGACAGAAGCCAGCTGAGTTAAAAGGTGTTGGACAACATCCAGTCCGACTAAACTGCCTCAAAAGGGAAAAATCAAAAAAACTAGACCTTGCAGGAGTGATAAATCAACTAAAATGTTGTATGAGCTGCAGCAAAATAACAAAAACTTGGAAGTATGTACTTTATTTGTGCATTGGAGCCAATTTGCTTGTCTGAAAGATACTAAAGGCTTTAGTGGTGCTGGTCTTTCCTTAGTGCAATGATCTTTCTGTAAATTGCTAGTAGATGATATCTAAGAAAGGGGTGGCTGTGCCACCTTGGCACCTGCTGGCTGGGCTTGCTTTGCCCCCATGCAGACAGCAAATCCCACAGTGCTCGGCTGCCTGTGTGAAGTGAGGGCAAGTTTATTCCTTGGTATCAAGTGTCTAATTAACAGCCCTGAGGAACACTACTTCACCCAAGCTTCTGGTCCAGATGAAAAGAAGGAAATGCCCTACACAGGAAATTAATGTTGACATGGAGAACTGGCCAAGTGATGGCCCACAGAAATGGCCAGGTAGACTGTGACAGGTAGAAAAAGTGTTGAAATTTTTTTGCTGAAAAAACAAAAATTTGGAGAGGGGAGATAAAGAAAAAAGATGAAGAGCTACATTTTCTTGGGAAAAAAATAACTTCATTATCTACCAGAAAGAGAGGAAGGAAGTAAACCCTTTTTAAATGAAACCCTGGAATAAATGAGTGTGTCCTACCTGATGCCTTTGCAATTTCTTTTTCATCCTGTAGATCTCATGTAAGCGGGAGTTCCAATGGCTGGTTGAAAAGCCTTTAAGGCCAGAAACAAGAAGAATGACTTCTTCCAGGCTTGCTTATGAGGACTGTAAATCCAGGCAGACTTTGGAATAACTCATAGGAAACCAAAGGTAGGCTGGTGTCACCCACCACAGTGCAAACATCTGGAGCGTGTGGTTTGCATTCTGCTGCTGTAAGGCAAAGTCCAGCTAAACTAAGAAAGCCATGGGGAACGCAGAAGAGTGGCCCCCTTACTACTGTGTCAGTTTATTGGCAGCTAATGACACCTCCCATGCACCTTCCCACGCACACCCCCCGAGATCCCAAATCCTTCAGGAAGGGCGAGCCACGGTGCTGGTGAGCCTTTTGATGACACCTGGTGGCAAAATTGAAATAACGCACCAGAAATGGAATAATATATGGGTGATAGCCATGTTACTGAAACTAAAGGGAAATTAAATCCATGGGGAACTAATGTGAACTAGAGACTGGTAGCTAAAATTGGAAAATAATAAGCTAGGAATGAAATGGAGCTTAATAACATTACTTTTAGAGGCAAACCCAGCTCTGATAAATGTGTTACATATCTATATAAAGCAGTCCTTAAGGAGGAGCCATAACCGGCTCTACGGGATCAGTTACTGCCTGCTTAAAAAGAACTGTAAACAGCAACAAGAGAGGATTAATTAGTTTAGTTCAGTCAAGTTTTCTCCTTGGATACCATTCAAGTGACTTCCACCATTGTTCACGTGAAGTAATCAGAAACGCAAGCCTGAGGGTAATAAATACCTGTGTTCCAGATAAACATTTGTCATGTGAATTTGATGTGGAATAATCTCTTTTCAGAGGATACATTTTGGGTTTGCCTCGAAACACCTTGTAGCAGGCAGGGAGAAGGGGGTAAAGAAGGGGCCTGCGCAGGGCAGCCCTCCCCAGCATCGGCTGGAACCTGCCAAGTGGCCTGGGAAGAAGCCACAGGTGCCTTCCATGAGCTGTGGACAGGCTGTTTGAGGATCTTAGATTTATGTCTTTTATTGCCAAGCTGGATCTGTGAGGCTATTAAAGTGAAACACCAGGTGCAAGCCCTGAGAAAGCCCTTTCACTGATGAAAGGGTTTAGCGCTTTTACTTTGGTTTCATTTCTCAAACATGCTCCACCTGCACCTTGCTGATGATTTACTGAGAGAAGTCTGTCATCGCTGTCACAGACCTTCAAAATACTGCAGATTTCTACCCTGTCTCACACAATGATTCCATTCCCTTACATTGCTTTTAGCTGTTCTCTGTTGTGTGTTTATGTGCTATCTTGCCTTTGCTTTATGGAAACAGTCCTGAAATCACCAGAGGAGCATCAGTTTAGCTTCTAATTGCCATGTGATGTCTGCTGATACATGGTGTGCACTGGAGATGTGTGCATAGCACAGGAGGCTGTGACAACCCTGCCATTGATATTCTCCTGCTCCTCTCCTGCTGTCTGTCACGCAGTGAAACCTCTGCGGCTGCATTCAGCCTGCCACAGCTACTGCTGAGGGCACAACCAAATTACCAGTTTGAGACTGCTCAGTCAATTGAACATTCATTTAAAAAATGTAGTAACTTACACTTCACAGAGAAGCGGTGAAATTAAATAGTTGGGTTTCTCTTTGTTTTAAAGCTCTGAAAATTTCCCAGCTAGTCAATTGTCTGAGGGCACCAGCATTAATGATTTGTACATGATGACACACATAGCTCCACTTTCCTATTAGAACATCCTCATTTTCACTCCGCAATATCACAGTTAAAGGTCAGCAACTACTTCAATATCAGGACTATAAGCTAGAAAAGAAAGCAAGCAGGGAACTTCCAAAAGCTTCCTTCCTCCCACAGGCTCTCAATTACTTCTTTACTGTTGGGACAATATCCTAAACTTTAAAATCTTGGTTTGGGACTTTTTTTCTCATTTTAATATTTTCTCAAGGTTGAATAACATATCGGTCCTGCTTATGTGGAGTTTTTAATAATTATATTATTCAAATAGGTCAAACAAAAAAGAAAGTGAAGAAGAAATAAAATATTAATATTCTCACAATATGCAAGTGAAGTATGTGTCCAAGCTCCAGCTAAAGCAAGAGTTAGTTATTTTTGCTAACAAGTAATGAGAGGTGAATGAGAGCCCTTGTCTTGGCTTAGGTAGCAGAGACTGGATATGCAGAGATCTGTTTGGCCCTCGGGCTGAACAGGACCTTTAGACCCCCGGAGGTGTTGCAGCCCCCATTCAGCCCTGCTGCTGCTGGGACAGGAGCTGCAAGAGCAGTGATTTGCACAGGATGGGGTAAGGGAAGGGTGCAGCCCTCATCAGCCCCCTTGCAACGTCTGCTCTATGCCAAGCCTGTGAAAGGCTCCATCAGAAGATAATAAAACAACCTGTTCTTTGTGCTAACTGAGGTTAGCACAGGAGGTAGAGAGCTTAAATTCCAGGAAGATTTAAATGAGACGTTAGGAAAAAATTCTCATGGTCAGGGTGACTAAGCATTGGCATAGATTGTCAAGGCTTTGTTCTTAAAACCTACAACAGAGGAGATTTCACAATTCCTCAGCAAACTTTTGCCAAAAAATGACTCACTGCAGTGGAATGTGTTGACTGATACCTTGAGAACCTTCACCACTCTCGATTTTAATAATCTGTATAAGCACAGTTCATTGATTTGCTGCTTTGTTCAATCATTTGACATCTAAGCCCCAGTAATTACATCAAACATCCTGTATCAGCTGCTCAATGGTTGGATTGCACAGTACTCGGATGCATTTTTACTAATTGGCTGCTTCTCTTTCATTATTTAATGTCTATTAAGTTTTAGCCTGACTCATAGAGAACACTTCAAGTACAAGAGCCAAAAAATAATTAAAGCTGTTAGAAATACATTACAGCAAGAAGTGAAAACCAAGAGTGATGAGTGGCATATTTGCTGGTTTTTTCCCAGAAGCCCCCAGTGTGAAAGACAATATGGTATCAACAGCTCAAATAACAATGAGGGCTTGGGGCCTTCCTGTTAAATAAATTATTTCCATCAAGAATTCACTATTTTTTTTCTGGAAAATACCAGTAATTCAAGAGTTAATAGTAACTGTGAAGAGCTTTCCCCAGGCTAGAAGTCTGGCAGGACCACCAGCTTCTTACAGCCTTTCTGTTCCTTTTCCTGCCAGACACCTGGTAGCACAGAAATGATATCTACAGACAGCGACCATCGAGGGCAGCTCTTGACTTAGAGGGACAGCTTGTTAATTGAAAAATAAGTTGCACTGATATGAAAAGTCATCTTTATTTTGTTTGCAGGAAAGATGAGAACAGCTGTCTGGCTCATGTTGTGAAATGTGTCAGGAAAGCTGCTGGGGCGCAGTTTTAAGAAACTCAGTCTCACTTTCCTTCTACTTCTACCTCTAAATTAATAAAGACCCCAAGATGTCCCCATTGCTCATTTTGCAGCTGCTGGAAGGGTTTATCACAAATACATTTTTCAGCATCAGTCCCAGGTCTGTCTGATGGATAGGGAAATATAATTTGGGAAATAAATATTTATGGTGCATAGTCACTTGGATTCTTTTATTTATACATTGCTCAGTACAGATGCCCATCACAACAGTAAAACTAAAACTGTGCTAGTTTTCAGCATTTATGATTCATCCACTATGGAAGACTTAAATCATCAGCCCATTAAATGGAATGGTTCTGAACTAAATCATGAAGTCGTTTTAAGTGTCGGTCTTTCAAAGAAAATAATTTATTACACATTTTTGCATTGACCAAAAAGGTTGTCTTGAACACAGGACTTACTAACTATCCTTCAAATACCAACAGCAAAACTTAGAATACCTGACACTGGAAGAGTAGCTACTGCAGTTGACATATTTCTGTGTGAACCATGGATTTCAGCAGTGATCTCTACCCAGGTGTATGCCAAAGGGTTTCCAAAAGTCACAAGGTCTTTGCAAAAAGCAGTGTCTGTCACACATACTGTGAAAATTTTCGTGCTGGACATGAGTTGATCGAAAAACATCTCCCGCCTGGCACTTTACTTTTCTGAAACCCCAGGTAGGTATTTTTCATGCAATTTAACTCTTAAGAGACGTAGTCATATCTGGCCACCAGAAGCTAACGTTATTAGTCTCTAGCTCTGCACCTCTCCTGTGAATGGGAAATGATTGCACATAAAATACCTTCAGGTAGGAAGACGACTCTGTGCCTGCAGCAAAGCATTTCAGCCTCTCCTCCAAGGTCAAAAGACACTACTTCAAATCTACTGACAGGAACCAACCTTAATAGACAAGAAATCTGTCTTAAATTAAATACAAAGAACATAAGATAATGATTGTAAATAATTTCGATGGCAACCTATCATGCTTTCTTTCTTTGAATGTACATTGTTGGGAAAGCAAAACTTCTGTGTGAGGCTGAAGCATCAGCTTTTCTGTGATAGTCTGAATTACTCCTCAATCTCCTCCACAGCATTTCTTACCGGTATTTTTATTTCAAGTGATCTGAGTCAGCAGTCAGGCCTTTACTGTCCTCATTATTGCTTGCACACAGAAAAGATGATCTTGTCCCAGAAAACATACAGTTTAGGCATGTGACAAATAAATTGATGAAAGAATCTACTTTGAGGCCTCTGGAGGGAAATGGACTGGACAAAAGAATGGAGGACAATAGGTAATAATAGAAATGGCACTCCATGTAACTATCATGATCGCATCTTTCTTCCAGAAAGACCTGCCTGGTTTTGCCCATCCGGCTTTTGGGATTCTTCCTACTGCTTCTGGAGTCATCAAACCTTTTCATCCTAAAGTAAGTAGGAAAGTTTAACAGTCTATTGTATCCTTCTCCAAATTAAAGGTTTGGAGTGAGGCATGGAGATGTGAAGAAGAGGTAATGAACTCTCTTTAAAGAGCAAGAGGAAGACCAGCTGCAGGTAGTCTAGGCTTTAAACATGACTGGCAGAAAAGCAACCCAGAACTCAAACCATTCTCTGTGCTTCAGTAGTCCAGGAAAAGCACTTGTTTCCCACTAGGATACTCATACTTTATTTACCTGCTTATATGGAGGTCTATTTCTGTTTTCTTGGAATTAAATACAACTGAATTTTAGGCCTTTCAGGGTTAATCCAGCTGCAAGTAACAAAAGGAAAAATAAAAATTCTGAGAAAACACTTCACGATTATGTTGGGAAGGTAGCAAATGTGTGATTTAAACAAAGATGCAATCATAAGAAAGATCTCGCTCTCAAGTGGCTAGAGGTTTGTGGGGCTGAGATGATCACTGAAAGTCAATCTGTCAGCTGCTGGTGCCTCTCGTGAAGGACTCGACCTGCCCTGTTTCGTCTCACAGGAAGACTTTAATGTTTGCCATTGCCGTAGAGAATACACAAGTCAGCCTTTCACACCTACATTACCTCAGTGACAACTCCTGCAGTGTTCAAAGACTGAATGAAGAGATGGTTATGCATTGATATTCATCATTTGAATATCTTAAAATGCTCACATTTCCATCTAAGCTTTTGCAGTCCTGTTCCACTCCTCTGCTTACTGTAAACCATAAGTTTCCACCTCATTGAAACTTTGTACGGCATTCCTTGCTCTCCAGGACACACTGCAGAGGAAACTGCCATTTGTAAAATCCAAAGGTAATGAGAGCTTCTTTTGGCAGCATTGGGCTGAGATAAGAACAGCAGGCAGAAATCGATGCTGCGTACTTGTTAGCACCAGTATCTTAGGAGAGGGTTTATTCTGCCAAGAGCAAATGAACACACATTCCCTTTAAAATGCTTGATGCTTAACTGAAATTTAAAACCAAGAGAAGCCCAGCTCACAATCCTTTTTTGACCTTATTTTTCTCTCTCTTTGATACTTGAAAAGGACTTTAATTTCTCTCTTGCATTTGACAAGAAAAACTTGTTTTATGGAAATGTAGAATATGATAGTGCATGACATTAAACTCTATGGATTTTTGTTTCAAATTTTTGAAAAAAATTAAGTTAAAGGAGAGTTTTTGAGGGATGTTTTTTACCTTTAACTGGTTTTACCTGCAAACAAATTTGAAAGCAAAGTCCAGGAAGTATGTGGGGTTTATTGACAGAAGAATATTTGAGTGGAAGACATGAAATGAAATACTGGTTTCTTTCATTCTGATGCATTTGATTCCACAGAAAACTATTAATGAGTTGTAACTGCCAGAACTTTTGCTGAAATGTAACATAAAAATAATGTGATAATTAAGTACAGAAACCAATTTTGGTCTCTGATATTTTATACATAAGACTCTCCTTGCACTGGAAGGTGATATATATAATATGGCCTCCTGATGAAACACTGCTAACTTATAAAGGAAACTGCAGTGCTACACTTTTCAAATTACCATAAACATAATTACTTCCTGCTGAGAATCTGAGTGATAATTCATAGCATCATTACTTTCAGTAAAGACTGTAATTTCTTTCAAAATGTGATTAATTCCTTCCTAAATTATAAAAGTCAAGCCAAAAATTTATGTTAGATTGGCAAACATATAGAAATTTTATTATGTTTGCTCCATGCCAGAACGTACATGAAATCTTCACCTTTTAAAGTAAATCAAAGAAAACTTTAAATCCTGCCTGAGCTGGTAGGGATCCGTGAAGGAAGGAGAGGGATCCAGTCAAGCGAGAAGGGGATGATGTGTCTGTCCAGATGAGCAGATTTTAACAGTGTTCATGAAACTCGTTGGCCAGCAGAGGTGTCTCTGTGCTTCCTTCTGCAGTAGCCAAGTTTCCAATCCTCCAGAAAGCCCCTGCATGTTTGTGGTTATTCTTTTTCAATAGAGGGGGCAGAATTTCACTCCTTGTAAATTATTCCTGTTGAGGTTGCTTTCTCTTCTCAGTGACAGGGATGGTACTTACCTCCAAAAGCTTTTGGTCAACATACCATTCTTCATTTTGTTGCATCTTTCTGCCCCTAATATGAAATAGAGAAGAGGATATAGTCATAAGATTCTATATAACACATCTTCAAATCTAAGTTAGACTGAGCTTTGATATTAAATAGCAGAAACTGATTTAACAATGTTCAGCAGTTGGTGGTGCATGCAGCAAAGACAGCCCCATGTATTTATGCACATTGAATGTTAATATGGTAGTTGCTTTCTTTTTATTCAGCTCAATTTGCTTCTAATTTTTCTCTTCCTTTACATAATTTCTTTTTTTAATCCTCAGTGGTTGCTAAGTAACTGCAGCAGTATTGCTGCAGATGTGCAATAGGCATATCTGATTACCATGGTGGTCTTTCTTTTTAGGGAAAAAAAGTCTTTCAGTAAAATAGAACAATAATGAAAGTAATGATGGCCTGATAAAAGACAAAAGTTTTTTCTTATCCCAAATTTTTGCAGCTATTCATAAACTGTGTCAGCCAATGGAAGAAAGTATTTGGGAGGAGTGCATTATTCTCAAATGGATCAATCACCACAGGACTACCCCTCCCAGAGATTTATACCACATTGAATATGACATAAGGCAGTCTTGTCACACCTGGCTGCACCTGTGGTGGGACTTCCTTTGTAGCACACTCATGCTAACAGCGTAAGTGAGAAGTAGCAAGACCATGGACCCCCATTTTTGTCATCCTCTGTAAATATTTCTATGTAGACCATGAGTCTTATCACTAGCCAAGTTCTGATACTTCTGCCCATGGAGGCTGGCAGTTTCTCTTTGCTTTTGTCAGTACAGCACTCCAGAGCTTTAGCCGAAGTTTTGTGGGAATGTAATGCAGGTGGCTCTCGGGGCAAAATGAAATCTCTCAGCTCATTTTTGTGGCTCTTCACAGTTACTGTGTACGTTATTCAAGTGTCACAGGTGTCCTTTCTGAATTCATTTCCCTGAGCACTGCANTCCCTGTTCCCTGTCACCCTTTGGCAGACAGGGTGCCATGCTGCTGTTTACTATCTCTTATCCGTTGCTCCTCTGTGTAAGGGAACTGTGTGTGAAGCGCAAGAGTTAAAATCCTACTGATCATTAGGTTGGGAGGAAAATAGCAGAATGCCTATGTGACAGTGAATGATCGCTCTACTGATAGATTTCATGTTAGCATTTACTAATTTGGGTATGTTTGACGTTGTATCTTCAGCAGGATGTTAATGTAGATTTTTAGCAGCAATCATATATAGACATATTTTCCTCTTAATGTAGGAAGAACAGAATTGTAATTGTTGACATTATTCAAAACTAATAAATGGCATTTTAAAGATGTGGATATTGTAGTAATTCTTAACCTTTTGTAGCTAGGTTAAGATGGTTCCATTTACTTTGTGTTTTTGTATTCAGTTTAATCAAATGTGTCCATTAAGTGTAGGACATTGCATTTGAATTCTTTTAGGGAATGCTTGCAGGAGATTGATTTTTGCCTGTGTTTGCAGAGAGTGAAGGAGTTTGCCCATGTAATCTCCAAAAAGGTCAAATCTTGACTTAATAAATGTATGATTCAGGAACATAAACCTCATTCTTTAGGACATCATATTAATATTTATTGGGGTCTGAATACTACAAAGACCTGCTAATTAGCTACAGACTCTTTTGTGTGTTGGTTAAACTGACTCAAGAGGGATTAAAATTTCTTCCATTATGATAAATCTGCTAAGCAGTGGACTCATAGTCCCATTAATTCCTATGGTTCAGACTAGTGTGTAGGTACATCTTTCTGCCATGACTAACAGTAATGTAACATACATTATGTTATGACATTTTTAGTAAATTCAGTGAAAAATATTGCAAAGAGGAATCATCCACTATTGCTGATGGTAGAGTAAGAACCAGGCAGCAGCCAGCAAGCCCATCAGGAGCTGCGCAGCTGCATCTGGAAGAGCCACTGACTGTCCCAGTCCATGCAGAGCAGGACAGGAGCTAAGACCAGAAACCTGGCCTAGGAGTTGCTTAAGGGAAATGTCAGAGATATGCCAACAGAATGCTAACAGTAAGGTCGAGTTTTATGCAGTACCTCACAAAATGAAATAGAAATGCCNAAATAAAGATGGCCACTGTATTGACGGAGTGACACAAATGCAACTCTGAAAGTGAAGCAGGGGGAAGAGGGTACTGTCCAAGGAACAGGCTGTGCACAGCTATAGGTACTGCCTAGGTGAGGGAGAATGCCTCTATATCATGGGAGACAGTATGGCACACATATCACCAGGCTGAGCTGAGCCTGGAGCCTTCTGCTGGGGCTTCTTCCACTGGGAAAGCAGGAAACAGAGTGGGAGGAGCAGCTCTTCATCGCTGAGCTTCACAGGGAATTGCACTGGAGGAGTCTTTC
>VYZR01029847.1:62551-79773 GCA_013400675.1 Oxylabes madagascariensis
ACTGCCTTTGGTTAGAACAGCTTGGGTCTGGACTCAAATGGACACTTTACAGAACAGAGGTATCCAAAGACAGGTTTGTTGGTTTGTCTCATCTTTCATTCAACTCATTGTGCTTTTCCAAAAGACTGCTGATAAATGGAAATCTGCTTTTAAATATTTTACATTATTTACATACTTACATGCTTTATAGGTGATCTAAAGTTCAAACCTGCCAGTGGAGCTACAGAAATATTTGAGGTGAACAGGGCTCCTTGTCACCAGAGGCAACCTACACAAGATTTGCACTCTGGTGCAAAAACTACGTCTATTTCTGCAGATATTTTACTGAAATAAGCAACTTCATATACATGAGTAGTCAACTTCAAACAAGAGCACTAATTGTACTGATGAAGCTTAGCAGGACTGAAACAAGAATTACGAAAAGACTTTTCTTCCTGTGCTATCAAAAATAGTTCAATTTCTTACAACGGGTTGGTAAATGAAAAAGAATGAAGGAAGGAGTTGTACATAACTTCCAGGGTAATGTTTGTGTAACTGAGAAATTCTGGTTGATGTCAAAACATTTCTGTGTTACTAAATATCACAGCAGAGGTGTAACCTGCCACATTCTGACAGAGGTTGACATGTTCAAAAACTGGAATATTGGAGGACCCCTGAACTTTGCCGTTGCATCAGGGGAAAGCCATTTGAAGAACAGCACAGAAGCAGCTTAGAAAACCTTGGCCATTCAAATTTGTCAGACAGCAGGAAAATGAAGAGAAGGATTGATACCAGGAAAGGCACAATGGACCGATTGAGTACTGTGAGGGAAGGGCATGTATGACTTAACAGGAAGGATTTACTTTTTAACTCGGGCTAGAGTTTGATGAATATTTCCTTTGATGGAAGTGCTGGATGAATCAACTTTGCAGGGAGGGAAAGAAGCTGGTTTTGATCTTAGTTATTCTTCCAGCCTGGCTCACTGTGTGATAGCACAAATCAAAATGCACAACAAAAGGCAGTGGCAAGAAGGGCAGGTGAAAGTAAAGTTAGGGCTTATCAAAGTCCGTCTGAGACGGCCCCCCATGGAGGAGAGTGTGTTTGGAGAGACATGTACCGACAGAGGCATGGGTAGGCAGAACGGGTGCATTGAGAGCCCTTTGAGCTAAACCCAGAGCATGCTTGGTAGGAGGGAAAGGTGGGGAGGAAACCTAAACAGAAATGCATAGCTAAGTTTCTACTGTTAGCAGGAGGCAAAGCTGAGCAGGCTGCTCGCTTCCCTTATGGCTCAACCCTGAAGTGTAGACTCCAGGTACTAAGCAGGCCAGCAAGTCTGAGTATAGAAAAGTTCAAACTTCACTTGAGCGAGAGAGGGTGCTGAGGAAGTTTTCTGGAAGAGCTGGTACTAGCACTGGTGGCAACAACCCACAGGCATAAGGACTTCTTTCTGTGAGGGCTTGTAGGTGGCCAGTCAATGAAAATATCTGGGGCTTGTTTATCCTAAAAAAGGTTTAAAAACATGCTGGTTTTGACTGCACACGCTTAGCATGCTCACGAGCTTTAAGAAGGAAAGTTCAGCAGGACAATTTCCTGCTCTGTCAGGATAAAGAAAACTGAAAGTTTAATTCACAGTACATTGTGTTTTCAATCGGCTCACTGGTACATGGGAAGAATATGAGGGATTTTAACTATCTTTTCTTTAGAAAGGATCATTTGCTGATATAAAACTTGCTATGAGTCTCTAAGGGAAGGGGTTTTTATCTTTTTTTTTAACATATAGAAATGTAAATTTTCACATTTTGTAAAATTTTATGTAGAGTAACTTAGTATATGATAATATTCTTTAACAATATTTGTTTTTATCAAAGGTTTTCAGTATTACCTTATTAAGTAAAAGTTGTTGCATGATTTTGCTAATCTCTGCCCTATTTTTCATCTCTCTCAGCATGAGCTGTTCTGAAATTATGTTCATGTACTAGAAGACAAAGTGCCAAGTACCTAATTTAGTACTCAGCAGTTACATCCAAATTTCAGTTGTTGTATAACACCAAATACTGTAAAGATGACAAGCTCAAGAAATACTTGCCTCAGACTGGAAAATTATCAGCACTTTGGATTAGACAGTATTATTCAAATTCCATTTAAATGGCACTTTATTCTCAAGGTGGCCTGACTGACTCTAACAACCTGTTTGTAATGGCTGTGACCTCCGTGACTAAGATAACTATTGCAGCCTAATTGCCCACAACTGTGCAGAAAAAAAAAAGATACAGGAAGAGTTTTACAAGCTACTTGTGAACTATGAAAAAAAAAAAACAAAACAAGNACTTCATTATATTTGAAATGACACTTTCAAAATGCATTAAAGTAAATCTTGTACACAAAAGTTTTGATAGAGCAATGAGAAACATGCTCCACACATTCCAAAATATTTTATTTTTTAATTATAGCTACAGATGTAATTACTTTCTTTGGAAAAATAGTTGGACTTTTAGCCATGATATTCTCTCCGTCTTGAAGAGAATTTCTTACTCTGGATGAACACTGAATACTGAGTAATTGAACATCAAATAACACTGAATCTCTATAAAATAAGCTTTTTTTATTCAAAAGGTTCCAATTTAAAGCTTCTACATGAACATAATAAACTATGAAGTCAGGTAGCTCTAAGGACATCTATGCAGATACAGAAAAGAATTTTAACCAACTCAGCCCCTCACTCCTAAAAATTAATTTTCTCTGAAAGCGAAGAGCTCTTCCTCTTATTGCCTCTAAAAGTAGCTCATATTATTTATCCTCTTTCAATTCACTTTTGCTAACAATGATTGTGATTAGTGTTAGTGTACAACCTCACTGTAATGCAAGAATTTCAAGACATATAAATAGGAACCTATGCAGAATCTTTACTTATTCGTGTAAATGAATAATTTTTGTCAACGTAGAATGATAATCTATTTAGACTTGAAGAAAAGGCTATTATTGGGAAACTTCTTTCAATTTATCCTCTTTCCAAACACCCTCCTTACGGCCCTCTGAGGAAACATAGAGAAGAGGTTTTTTTCTCTTGGAAAATGCTTGGTAACATCACCATGTCAGAACTGTGTGAGAATGTGGAATCACACAATAATGGGAAATGCACACAAAAATTGTAAAGCTGTCTTTGTCTTCCCCTTTTCTAAGACCACACAAAGTGACTGCTACAGTACAGGACACCATTTCTCAGTCCCTGATCAACATTGCCATCTAACCTCTTTTATGCTTTTTTGCTAACAGTTAATTTTGAAGCTGGAAATGAAATGTAAATCTAATATAAGCAAAAATGGTGGTGGTGCTGAGTGTGACTGCCTCTGCAGTGCTAATACACTCCATGGCTGAAGAGCAAGGGAGCTGCAGGGAGATGGTAATCAAGTCTCATTAGAAAAATCCACATTCTTTCCTTTCTTGTGGTGCAAGTAGAAGAAAGCGTCATGGAGCTGCAAATATGGTTCCAGCAGAACATTAGGTGATTTGTAGAATTCAAAATGTCATTGACATTTTGACATCAGCTGTCTCTCTGTGTTACTTCTACAGTTAGCATTTCAGAGCCATGTCTTGTGAGAGCTGTTATGCCTCATGTGATAACTGGTATGGTAAGTACAGCAAACACCAGCAGTAATCCCTGATCAGATTGAGCCATCGGGAGACAGAGTATGCTGCAGACATCCCACCAAACCTGCTCAGTGGTATGGCACATGCACCTAACAGAACAAGAAAGTCAGTCCTCATGTCCTTCCCCTGTGGCCACAAACATGACCTGAGACATGCCCATCTCCATTCTGCTGCTGTGTACCTTCTGACTGAAGCTATAGGATCAAGATCCCTGCCCTTGTATCTCGGGTCATGTTTGTGGCCACAGGGGAAGGGCATCAGAACCAACTTTCTTGTTCTGTTAGGTGCTGTGCAGAAAGGAAGGCATTCCCCCATCAAAAATGCTCAGACTACTGGCAGCCATAAACCATTTTCCCTCCACAAGGTGAAATAAATTTGTAAGGAAACTATGCTCATATTTAAGAAATCTGAGCAGCAAAATACTAACCACAGATAGCTTTGCTTCCTTTTAAATAATTCTCAGGAAATGCAGCCTTTAGGCTTTTATTTTATTTATTATATTCAAGAAAGACCAAGTTCTAAAGACTGTATTTCACAGAAAATAAAAAGCAATTAAAGAAAGTAATAAAAGTCACTGCAGAGTTTGTTGCAGGAAGCACAATCCAACAGCCTCTAGTACTTGGAAGGACATGATGAGATCAGGGGATACTTTATTGTTTCTACCTGAGCATTAAGAAGCACATGAAAAAAAACCCACAAAACATTCCAGATTCTTCAGAATCTTGCAAAGTTTCATACTGTTGTTTCTCATGTCACTCACACCTTTATAAAATGAAGGGTTTATCTTTTTATATATATATNTTGTGAACTATGAAAAAAAAAAAACAAAACAAGGACCAATCAGTGGGATTTAAAAACATTTCTGTGGATTAGAAACATGTACTGTGATTAGGCTCCCAGGGCTTCTGGATGTGTTTGAAAATCCTTGGCATTCCAACAAAGATTTCAGAAATAATTTATGTTAAGAATAAACATACTTCATTATATTTGAAATGACCCTTTCAAAATGCATTAAAGTAAATCTTGTACACAAAAGTTTTGATAGAGCAATGAGAAACATGCTCCACACATTCCAAAATATTTTATTTTTTAATTATAGCTACAGATGTAATTACTTTCTTTGGAAAAATAGTTGGACTTTTAGCCATGATATTCTCTCCGTCTTGAAGAGAATTTCTTACTCTGGATGAACACTGAATACTGAGTAATTGAACATCAAATAACACTGAATCTCTATAAAATAAGCTTTTTTTATTCAAAAGGTTCCAATTTAAAGCTTCTACATGAACATAATAAACTATGAAGTCAGGTAGCTCTAAGGACATCTATGCAGATACAGAAAAGAATTTTAACCAACTCAGCCCCTCACTCCTAAAAATTAATTTTCTCTGAAAGCGAAGAGCTCTTCCTCTTATTGCCTCTAAAAGTAGCTCATATTATTTATCCTCTTTCAATTCACTTTTGCTAACAATGATTGTGATTAGTGTTAGTGTACAACCTCACTGTAATGCAAGAATTTCAAGACATATAAATAGGAACCTATGCAGAATCTTTACTTATTCGTGTAAATGAATAATTTTTGTCAACGTAGAATGATAATCTATTTAGACTTGAAGAAAAGGCTATTATTGGGAAACTTCTTTCAATTTATCCTCTTTCCAAACACCCTCCTTACGGCCCTCTGAGGAAACATAGAGAAGAGGTTTTTTTCTCTTGGAAAATGCTTGGTAACATCACCATGTCAGAACTGTGTGAGAATGTGGAATCACACAATAATGGGAAATGCACACAAAAATTGTAAAGCTGTCTTTGTCTTCCCCTTTTCTAAGACCACACAAAGTGACTGCTACAGTACAGGACACCATTTCTCAGTCCCTGATCAACATTGCCATCTAACCTCTTTTATGCTTTTTTGCTAACAGTTAATTTTGAAGCTGGAAATGAAATGTAAATCTAATATAAGCAAAAATGGTGGTGGTGCTGAGTGTGACTGCCTCTGCAGTGCTAATACACTCCATGGCTGAAGAGCAAGGGAGCTGCAGGGAGATGGTAATCAAGTCTCATTAGAAAAATCCACATTCTTTCCTTTCTTGTGGTGCAAGTAGAAGAAAGCGTCATGGAGCTGCAAATATGGTTCCAGCAGAACATTAGGTGATTTGTAGAATTCAAAATGTCATTGACATTTTGACATCAGCTGTCTCTCTGTGTTACTTCTACAGTTAGCATTTCAGAGCCATGTCTTGTGAGAGCTGTTATGCCTCATGTGATAACTGGTATGGTAAGTACAGCAAACACCAGCAGTAATCCCTGATCAGATTGAGCCATCGGGAGACAGAGTATGCTGCAGACATCCCACCAAACCTGCTCAGTGGTATGGCACATGCACCTAACAGAACAAGAAAGTCAGTCCTCATGTCCTTCCCCTGTGGCCACAAACATGACCTGAGACATGCCCATCTCCATTCTGCTGCTGTGTACCTTCTGACTGAAGCTATAGGATCAAGATCCCTGCCCTTGTATCTCGGGTCATGTTTGTGGCCACAGGGGAAGGGCATCAGAACCAACTTTCTTGTTCTGTTAGGTGCTGTGCAGAAAGGAAGGCATTCCCCCATCAAAAATGCTCAGACTACTGGCAGCCATAAACCATTTTCCCTCCACAAGGTGAAATAAATTTGTAAGGAAACTATGCTCATATTTAAGAAATCTGAGCAGCAAAATACTAACCACAGATAGCTTTGCTTCCTTTTAAATAATTCTCAGGAAATGCAGCCTTTAGGCTTTTATTTTATTTATTATATTCAAGAAAGACCAAGTTCTAAAGACTGTATTTCACAGAAAATAAAAAGCAATTAAAGAAAGTAATAAAAGTCACTGCAGAGTTTGTTGCAGGAAGCACAATCCAACAGCCTCTAGTACTTGGAAGGACATGATGAGATCAGGGGATACTTTATTGTTTCTACCTGAGCATTAAGAAGCACATGAAAAAAAACCCACAAAACATTCCAGATTCTTCAGAATCTTGCAAAGTTTCATACTGTTGTTTCTCATGTCACTCACACCTTTATAAAATGAAGGGTTTATCTTTTTATATATATATAACGGACCTGAAGAACTTCAAAGTTATGGCCAAGCTTTTAAAATATTGTTTTACACAGCCTCTGATAAGTACAAGTACAATAAACCATAGATCCTTCAAAAACCTGCTAGCTGCTGCCTACAGAGTGCCAGGCTTTCAGCCTGTGCTAGTCAGTAAACGAAATCTCATGGGTTTGGGCTATTTGGGACTCGAGTTTCAAATTCTATTAAGAGCACAATTTAAGGCTTTGTTGTAATTTTTTCAGAAGAAACAATTACTCCTCAGTTCAGGATTAAAACCAACCCAGTATTTGTGTTTAAAGGGGCATTTCAAATCTTGATGCTAATAGGTGAATATGGCTTACCTTCAGAAGCCAGTGAATGGTAGCTCGTGTACTGAATTCTGCAGATCTTTTGTTTGTTTCTGTGATGTTTTGAATGTGCACTGAATGCTTGTATTTTTCTGTCACTTTCACTTCCCAAACCTCCTGATACTGTTTATCAACATAGAAGGGGCTTTTTTCTCTGTTTTCCCAACATGAATCGCTGTATGACAAATACATATGGTTTTAAAGTAGTAGATGCCTCTGCTTCTTACCTGTGAATATGATGATACCATCTTGTCATGATCAGAAAGCTCCATATAGAAAACATTCTACAGCTTTTATTTACAATTCATTGCTGCCAGCCTATACTTATCCCACTGCATATAGTTATTTGCTTATTTTCTGTATATACCTTTTATGAACTGGGCTATTCTGTAAGTTACATCTCTAGCCAATACACTGGATACTGCTGGCTTACATTAACTTAACTGCTCACATTCATTTCTGTGCTACAAGTAAATTCAACTGCCTATCTGTTGCAGGGAGATGTGAAAGCAAATAACAAGGTAAATCACTCCAGCTGGAGGATTTCCAGCTCACCAGGTCCAAGGCTGTGCCTGGCAGCACCTCCCTGTGCCCAGTGGCAAGCAGAGCAAGAGGCAAGGTGTATTACAGGCCTGTGGGATGCTGCACAGGATGGCCAGTGTCACATCTGGTGGCACCTGAGATCAATGCCACCAGTGCCACCATGAGTGGTGTCCAGTAGACGTGTATGAGGGGGGTTTTTTGTTTTCCTTTGAAGGCTGATTTTTCTAGAAGTGCAACGACTGAAGCTGGAAGCGGTGACTCTGTTGTGAGAGCACTGCTCTGCCTTGTAACAAAGGCTCTGTTGTGCTGGCATGCAGCACAGTGCCCAAAGCTCAGGATGTTTTCAGCCTATTTGCTTTCATTTGTATTTGAGTTAATCTGGCACAGCTGCTGTAGAATAACACCATGTATTAAGGGTCATTTTAATCAAATAGATCCTTGATCCTCTGATTTCTTCCTACCGGCAGCTTGCATGGAAAAGGCAATTAACTACAACTCTAAACTGATGGTATGACCTTAAAAAATTAATTACGTCAGATTCTGTCCTGGCAACTCATTCAGCAGAGTATGCATGGAAAACCAAGTCAGAAAATCTGTTGCAACATCTTTATATTTAAACTAGCATATCTCCAAACAAAGTAAAAATGAGAGTGACTTTTGGGTAACTCTCTCTTATGGAAGGATCTGCAAGAATTCTGTTCCTCCTCTGCAGGAGAAGCCTTGTTTTGTCCTTGAGAACAGACTTCAGTTGCGACCAGAAAAATGGAGAAATAGGGTCCATTTCCTTTTGGCCTGAATTCCTTTTCCTGTCCCTCTTCTTCACTCTCTTCCACTCCTCTCCTCTCCCAAAAGTAAGAAAATTTATTAGGCTTAATGAGTTCATATGTACTGAAAATTTGAGATCCACAAGCCAGAGCAAAACCACCCAATTTAAATAGGTGTATTTTCCTTTATTGTGTCAGTTATGTCATAGGTATGGTACACGGAATGTAACATCTGCACTATGGAGAACCTTAGATGTGTGAAATAGATATTCATGTATGATGATCAGCTGTAGTTTTTCTTTTGTTGAATTTCATCTTGCTCCTTTTAAAGATATGTGTGTTAGTGAGTCCCACTGAGTTTTCACATGTGTTGGGCATCAGATCACTTACCTAGTGTTCTGAAATACTATTTGTTCTACAGTCAGAGCTTACAAAGATACGGCCTGAGGAACCTCAAGTAAAAACCAACGAATAGTGAAAGCTTCTATTATCTTACCTTTTGCCCACAAATATGCAATAAGCATAAATGTAGAAGAGTGCTCTAGAAGTTCTATCTGGCACATTCTTAAATCATTAGTGAACACATTTAAAATATTGCTGAAGTTTTCCTCTTTTAATAAGGTAAAAAATAATTAATTTGGTTCTCTACAGCAATTACTTTTGGTGAAAGTCAATAATTTATCCTGTTTAACTCTACAGGTTGTGAAGGAGCTAATTTTGCTCTTCCTCTCTCTTTGCTGCTGCTGTTTTAAGTATTCTTCCAGGAAAGAAAGGCCCAACAGAGGAGGTATGTTCTCAAGGCTGGCAGGCCTTGGCCGATACGCCTCATCTGAAAATCTGAATGACATCTTTAGCTCTTGCATGTGCAGTGGGTGGTGTTGCTGAGAGAGGGACAGCTTTCTGAGTTAGCAGAGGCCAGGGATGAGGTCAGTACCACAGGCGTGCCCCGATGGTGACGGTGAGGGCGATGGCTGCAGCAGATGTTGACTGCACAGCAACCAGGAAAGGCGGCTAACAGAGGCAGTTCTGCAAACTCTTGTTCTGAGGAAAGAAACAAAGCAGTTGCAGCCTCCGTGAAACAGTTTTCATACTTGGAATGAGATTCTGTAAATTACATTCAATTCCTCTGGAAAAACCAGGAGCAATATGGTTAAGATAGAGTTTTCAGAAGCCAATTTTTTTAAGAGTCATTAGGTCACCTAATGATGTATTCACACCTAGGAGATTTAAGACTGCAACCTGTCCCAGAGTGGTTAGGCTCACTGCAAGGCAAGTGTCCCAGCCAGCTTTCTTCACAGCATTTCTTTCTGCATTTTTGCTTCTATTATTTTAATATTTACATGACAGACTTTTAGGGTGCTTGTCCAGGAGCTAAGACAGACAATAGGTTACTATCTGCCATCGGAAGGGAAACAAAATACACGTCAGTGCTGAATTGGACTAAATGACCCTCGTGGGTCACTTCCTACTCGGGATATTCCGCGGTACTGCGAGTGCTGAAACGTGGGTGGCGCAGAGCGCCGGGGGCAGCCGGCACCTGCCCGAGGCACTCCCGGCGTTCACTTGGGAGCCGCTGGGCCGGCACTCAGCGCGCACAGCGGGTCTCTCCCAGGAGCAGAGCGGCAGCACTGTTATCTCAACGCGGCTGCCGGCGCTGCGAACTCCGCGGCCGGGCAGACTCCCGCTGGTCCCACGCTGGGTGTTTATCGCGACCCTCGGTAGCCGCGGGGGCCGGGGCCGGGGCCGGGNTCGGGCATTGTTCGTGCCGCCGCTGCAGGCGCGGAGGCGGCGGAGGGGCTGTCCAGGGGGGCTCCCGAGCGGCCGGCGCAGCTTTTGCCTTTGTGCGGGCGCGGAGGGCGGCCGCCCCTGCCGGCGGGGCCGCCGCGGGGGTCGCGGCAGGCCCGGCTGGGAAGGAGAGGGGCTCGGGCTCGGGGAGGCGGGCGGGCGGGGTTGGGCTCCCGGCGGGGATTTTGGCGGTGCGTGGCCGCCGGACAGCCCGGCGGCGGGCTCGGACGAGTCACGGCCGTGTCACCGCCGCGGCGTCGGGCGCTCCTGGGTTTCTGGAAGCGCTGCCTGGTCGGGAAGCTGATTCACTGCTGAAGACGTGGTTGCTCATAGCTGCGGTTACCCTTTCTTTGATTTTTGACAGGTCTATTGTCCAGCAGTTTTGCCTCGTGCCCCATAATTGTACTGTCCCTTGCTACCCCCTAAAAGAGCTTTATAGCCAGGCAATTGTACGAAGGCGATGCTCTAAAGCACTGTTTTTGTTACAGAATTTAAACGAGCGTAAGGAAGCAAGAGTGGAAACAATTAGGGGAGTGTGGTTCTTTATTTTCTTGACTTTTTTTAAGTTTTCTAACGAGCAAAATTTATGAGGTTTATGTGGATATGTATTAATAGATGCTTTTGTCTGTTGCTCTCATCTTTCTGCATCCCAAAGGAAATATTGGTCCTCTCCATTTTTAGTATTGCGGTGTCTGCAGTGTCCTCACAATTGGATCTTGACTTTGTTCCTGCATTAAAATTCACTGTGATGAGAAAGTACCGGGTTTTTCCCCCTTTTTTCCCTTCCGTGACATCTCCTGCTAAGATTCAGTATACAGTAAATAATGAATACTCTTACTACATTATAGGATTACTAATAGTTATTAATTGTTATGCTGATAAGAGTTCTCCTTTATTCAAATGCGAGCATTTATAGTCCTAATACCATTGTGTGTACCAAGCAGAAACTTAGGAGTGAAAAGGGGGAAGGTGGGCTACAGAATAGAACTGAAGCTTGCTCGGAGGCCTACGGCTGGTGAGGTGCTGGTCATGCCTTGCTCTTTCAGGAGAAAAGCAATGAGGCAGAGCCCTGGAACAGGCTGCTCAGGGAGATTGTGGAGTCTTCCTCTCTGGAGGCATCCAAACCCCCTGCCTAGGCTGGGTCACCACCAGCAGTTACACAGGAATGTGTCCGAATGGGGTTCCATTAGAACCATTCAAATAGATGATCTCCGGAGGTCTCTTCCAATCTTAATAATCCTGTGATTTTGTGAAAATCTTCCACCAAACCTAAGAGTAATTAAAATGTGGTTTTAGGGGTGGATTTTAGGATTTTGCACAGTTCTTTATGTCAAATATTGCTGCTTGAAGAGTCCTGTAAAATCGTCTCAGCCGACTGTTTTCCTGGAGTAGCATGCTAATAGGTGATGTTTTGTTTGAAGTTTAATTGATTGGTAACATCAGTTGTCCTAGAAATACATTTAAGAGAAGGAAATAGATGTATTTTTAAATTTCTTATAAGAATATTTAGTGTAAGGAAAGTCTCGTTGAGTTGTAATTTTAAATTGGCTGTGGATTCGAATTTCTCAGTAAAGCTTATGTAAACAGGGGAGATTCACATAGTTTTGTCATTTTCTGTCAACAAAATGAAGGAGTCAGGTGAAGTTCAGGTCAGTTTCAGTTGGCTGTTGCTTGAGAGTGGTAGTAGGAAGGGAAACCAGAGGAATTTCTGTAAGAACTTTAATACAGTGCTATCTAACTGTCAAGAATCTTTAGGAAGAGATTATAAAGAGGAACACCTTTATTCCCCAGTGATGATGGGTGGGGAAATACAGAACAACTTCAATAGGCAGCTTCTGGTAAAATAAGCAGAGCCTACCCTGGAAATGATGTTGCAGGATTTCCAGTGTTTCTGTACTTAAGCTGTCTTGAGGACTTGCTGTTTGTATTTTTGTTCCCCATCTATAGGTGTGTCCTCTTGCCTTCTCTCCCATCTTTTTGAGGCTGACTAGAAAACTTCCATTAGTAGAAGGGTGTTTTTAATTTAAAATTTACTGTGAGTTAGATTACTGTAATGACTGATCTATCAGAATTACTGTAAAACCAATGAGGTGTGTTTGTCATCTTGACTTTGCCTTTTACACAGTACATGCTGATTTGAACTTTTGGAGATTTGTTGTTGGTTTCGTTTCATGGGTGAATTTGATAAATTTACAAGGTTTCATGCAAGCCTTACAACATTTGCTGAGGTTTAACATTTGATACTTATATATTGATTCCGTATCTTCTAATACAAAGAGGGACTGTTTATATTTTCTTATTCAAGTTATACGTTGCCTTTTTAAATTTTATAGCAGTGAGTACCTTTGTAGGAATACCTTCTTCCTGTTAAAAAAAAAAAAATCTACTAATGCTGTTGTATTTTCAATTTAGCCTAAAACTCTGTGTAGGTTACGTCTGATTGAAAGCATACTACAGGGATTCTGGTTCTTGTTACTTTCCCGCTGCTTCCGGTGCTGCCTCAGGAGCATTGCCTGCTAACTATAAACAATGTTGATGTCTACCATATGTTTTGGTAGAAAGTGCGGATTCCTGCTGTCCCACTAAACTCAAATGCCTAGCTTACTAGTATTTGTGAATATACAATGGAAATGTTGACTCCCCTATCATGTAGCTCTGAAAGAAACTCTTGCTTTCAACCTCCAAGGAAATAAAGTTTTAGATTGAGTAGCAAAATCAAAAAATATGGTCAAATACTTTTTCATTTAAATTTACAGAACCCAGGATCTGGAGCTCAAACTTGTAACCGTAGCAGACAGTTTTGCATTCCAGTACCAGTGGTAAGTAAGATAGGTCTCTTCCAAAAATAAATCTTTATCATTTTCATGCATTGTATTTGGTTCTTATGAAGCTTTGATACTGATGAATATACTGCCTAGAACAACATCTTGCAGTTGGTTATGTAGAAACTTACTTAGGCTTTAATTCATGCCTTCTTTAACTTAACTGCTTTGCTTGTTTTCATTTTGTGACTTGTAAGATGTATTTAAAAGGCATTATAATATAAACAAAACTGATATTAAAGCTAAATTATGTTGTTTGGCCATGTAGCTCACAGTGCAGCTTGTGTTACTGTGTCTCACATAGTGCATAGTGTCTCACAAGGAGAGGAGTGGCTGCAGATGTGTTAGAGGGTGTTTAAGCATAAGACTGGAGATAAGTGAATTCTATTTTTAAGATGGTTCTGTGGTAGTGGGTCAGAATAAGGAAAGAAGTTTTAATAGCATCGAGGTAATTGTTGCTGCTCTGATGGTGTTGATAAGCTTGTGCTGGAAGATAAATGAGAGACTTGGGAACCTTGATTGAGCAAGTAGAAAAATGTGTTGGCAAAGCTTTTTCCTCTTCAGACTAAATAAGAGTGAGAGATTTTTGACGTGAGGATAACCTTACAGCAGATACTAAATTCAAGAAGGAAGCAAGTGAAAATCAATCTGGAGTGTTGTTTTCCTGTTTCCAGGTGAGAAGATGAACTGCTGCATTTTGGACAAGCTGAAGTTTGGAATGCTGGGATATAAAGAACCCATTAAGAAGGAAATTACAATAGTTAAGAGGAGATGAAGGTATGACTTAGGGCTTTGCAGAAACAATAATTCAAGGGAGATAGATGTAGTAGGTATGTGAGAACTCAGAGCCAAGATAAATTCCTATGATGTTGGCAGAGTTGTATTTGAGATGTGTTCTTAGTGAGATGTTATGAAGGATAAGCGTTGACCAGACCAAGTAAGGCTAAAAATGTGTGTGAAGAATAAGATAAATGGGTTTGTTGTTAGCTTGATGTTTTGGTCACTAAATAATACCTATGGCTGAACTTGAGACCTCAGCGCAGGTTGTCCGTTTTCTCTCTGCTGGTGTTCTGTTTGCTAATTCTTTTATGTTGCAATCCCACTTGACCCTAGAAAATAGTATAATTGGAAAATGTATGAGTGTTGAATCTATGCAGGATGCTCCAGGGAGCAGCTTAGAGAGCTCGATTTTATGTTCTCTAAAGCATGTGACCATTTATTTATTGATTTATATTTTGGTAGTGGAAGGCTACATGTTTTATTTTGAGGGGGTGAGAGTGAGGGAGAGGTGCTTGATTACTGCAGGTGGTTGCCATGGCTGATTTAATTTGTGATTTGCAGTTAAAATGTTCAGAATTTTTAATCTGAGTACAAAAACTGAAGACATTCATGGAAGTTAAGATTTATTTCTCCCGCACTTACTAATTTTAAGACAGATGAGTATTTTTTGCTTTGTAGACCCGTGAATTAATGGATTTCTGAAATACGTGAACAAGGTATTTATTTACCAGATCTAAAATATTTCAATCTCTTGTACTTTCATGTTTGGTTAACATTAGCAAAATTTTCAAGTTAGTTATTTCTGATTGAAGGGATTTTTATTATTACCCTTGTCATGGGTGCAGTGGGGATGGAGAAACACACAACAGTAATTTTTTATCTTTTTTTTTTGTTGTTGTTAGGCAGAGGAAATTGTTCAGGGTGTTTCAAGATCCACACAAAATCATACTCTTGAGCTGGTAACTTTTTGGTCAGGTAGCAAACCCAGAGTTTTAGGGATTTGTAAACAGACTTTTTATTAGGCCCTTCTTCATTGTCATCTTGTTTTGGTCAGTTTTCTCCATTCCAAAAGGATGACTGCTTTTGTGTCTGCTGCACAAGATGGCTTTTGGTGTAGGGGAGCATTTCTTTTTGCTTCCACTCAGTTGAGTGTCACTATACTGAGCTGGGAATTGAATCCTGAGGCCCTGAGCCACATGCACTTGTAACCATTGCCAAATATGTGTATTGTTATGAAGTGGTAGATTGTTTTCTTATATAAGTGTTGCAAAAAGAACAAGAAGTTCTAATCTTGCACCCCAGAGGAAAGTGTTTTTCATTTGTTCCGGACTGCCAGCAGTTGCACTCATCAGTACAGCTGTTTGTCTTTTGACTTGGCTGCTCATGGCCTGGCTTGTCCAATCTCATTCTTCCCACTGTCCTAGTTCATTTCATGAAGTATTGAATGCATAGGAGCTTTCTGACCTTTCATCACAAACTGGTTTTGGAGAGTTCCTTAAAGAGCTGGTGATAAGGTATTTATTTTTCCAAGCACTTGTGATTTGTATGTTGGTTTTGTTTGTTAGGGGTTTTTTGTGTTTGGTTTTGTTTTTTTTTTTTTCCCAAGAAGAGGGGCCTAGGCGAGAACCTAGTAATTGTATTTTGCTATCTGTAGGTTATTTTTCTTTCCCCTAACCTCACAAATTATTTCTGTGGTAGAATTTGCAATCTATGTGGATTCTGTTCTATTTCCATGTGACTTCTGTCTAAGGAAAATTTTAAGACCTGAAAAGAAGAGTTTTCTTTTAATGAGTTTTAGCGCGATATAATGAGGAAGAGAAGATGTCTCGGCTGTGCTTTGAACATAACATTTCAATTGACATATTGCTATGTAAAAAGAGGTGGAAGAAGCAGCCTCTCAACTTGCATCATTTTATGTATTCTGTAGTCACTTGATAGTCTTAAGTGACATGGGATTGTACCAGATGACTGCAACTTCTGCTGGTTTGGCTGCCTGTTGTAAGGGAAGGAGGATATGAAGTAGATTGGTCTTCTGATGCCGGTGGGCAAGCTGTGGGGTTCTGCAGGAAGGTATATGGTGTCTCTCACTGTATGTGAGGGAATGGCAAAAAGTGGCAAGAATGTTGCACAAAAGGGAATATGGCAAACCTGTGCCTTATTTTCTCTACTATTCTAGATAAAAGAGGCCTGAAAGCTGCTAAAACTTAACATAGATCATGTGTTTGGCTTGGACTGAGGCTGGAAAGGGTAGAAAACTCTAGCAAGCTGTCATCTTTGATGTCATGCATTGCAGCATCCTTATGAATGTCTGCGTGTGTTCCTTTGGGTTGGGCAGGTTTTCCCTCTGAACATGGCCAGTGAGTCCAAGGAGTGCTGTTCTTTGAGAGCGTGCTCATTGCTGCACAGGATCCTGTGGCTGGCCTTGTTGTGTGGAAAGACTGAGGTGTTAGTATTGTGTCTTACAGCTGTACATGCAGGTGTTATTGTGCATCCTGGTTGCATTGTTTCTGTGCTTGCTCCTCTTCCTTTTTTTCCCTCTGGCACTAGCTTGAAGTCTGAGGAAAAGCTCTGCCTTTGTGTGAAATGAATAGTTGGCTGTGATCAAAGTTAGAACTCAGACACACAATGTCTTTTTCTTCTCAGATGGCATAACCTCTTACTCACCTGTTCTCTATTTCCTGGTTTGCTATTCGTTATGTTGCTCATCACTTCCTTTTGTTGCTCGTCTTTTTATTTCACTTTTCACAGAATGTTGGGGGATGAAAAAGAGTGGGAAGTGAATACGGAAGATAGGTTAAATAGAGGAAGTAGTTGACAGACAGTTCTGAATTCTATTATTAACTTTAGTTAGAAGACAAGTTAAGATTTGAACCTTCCGATGAAAATGGAGTGGAATTGGAATTTTTCCAAGCTTAAATTTGTTGTGGCTGTGACAATGTGCTTTTGGATCATGGCCTAGCATGCTGTTAACCTCAGCTTTAACCCGAGTCAGAGCACATTTTCA
Organism: Oxylabes madagascariensis; assembly: GCA_013400675.1. Lineage (NCBI taxonomy): Eukaryota > Metazoa > Chordata > Aves > Passeriformes > Timaliidae > Oxylabes > Oxylabes madagascariensis. The sequence goes on from VYZR01029847.1 coordinate 79,323, forward strand.
GTGTCTCCATTGAACTGCCACGGCAAGTTGCTGAGTTAGGGTACTAACAGTGCATGTGTAATGGAAATAGCATTGTATGGTTGCATCTTGCTTTAAAATTAAAGAAGCTTATATACTCATGAAATTAGTCTGTGTTTTTTATTTTCTGACTTCTTTAGNTTTGTTTGTGTGGAGTAGATGAACTTGTTTTAAGCTGATTCAGGGAAAAAGAGGGTAATGCTTTGTGGGTTGAAGTTAGCATCTGAAAAAGCCTGCATGCTGGCTTCAGATNACCTTTTCTCCTGAGGGCTCTAATGTTAAATGTTTATTAGTGCTGCTCATAATATCTTAAAGAGCAAAAACCAAATACTGCATTTGCGTACATAAGCTGATGTTCATCTGTCAGGTTTTATTGTTATTTTGAAACTATCCAGCTAGGTGGCCAATTTACAGGTGCTTTTTAATTGAAGAA
>VYZR01029848.1:21268-37432 GCA_013400675.1 Oxylabes madagascariensis
TTTTTTTTTTTTTTTTTTGAAAGTAAATATTTCTCCCACCTGATCCCTGATTGAGCCAACAGGTCTTCTCTGTAGCCTGTAAATCACTTTTCACCTTAAAAACAAAACTGAAAAAACAAGATAGGCTGGGAGCTTAGGGATATGGTAACACCTCCACTGGAAATGTAAGCAAGAATAATTGCTTTGAGAATGCTTAGTGAACCAACCACTTAATTAAGAATAATAAATCAAGGAAGGGAGGGAAACATTTGAACATCTATCCCCTGCTATAGCTGAACTTGCAGGCAGGTTATGGCTGCTCAGGGATGTTTTTCTGCATTACTTGAACACTGTGTAGGGGCTCTAATAGTATAATAAGGGCTTCTGTTCAACAGAAATGATTTCTGTGCTGTCTGGTATAAAAAGGAGGTGGGCTGTGGTGGGAGAAAGACCATGCAGATCCCTGTCAAATACGATAGTGAGGGTGAGGCTCCGGAGCTCACAGGGCTTGCTCTGGGGTTTGGCCTTCAGCACTTGAATGAATCCTAAATTTTCTGGTCATTTCACTGTTTTGGACTTTGTTTCCTGAAGGATTCTGCCAGGGTTGGTGGCAGTTGGGACCACAGTTCAGGCATCTGCCCCAGCGTGTGCCAGTAGTGGGACATGAAGTGGAGCTGCTATTTGTGTGAACTGCAATCTGTGGCCAGCTGGGGGAAGGGATCCAGCCTTTAACACCAGGATTGGGAGAAACTGCATGCAGCAGTCAGCGTTCCATGTGGGCAGAGTAGGTTGGGCTTTCTCCGGGCTTTGAGAAGGGCAGAGGTCCTGTCCAAAGCCCAGTCAGAGGCACCCACAGCACCTCTGTGCTGTGCAGTGCTTTGAGTGTCTGGCAGTTCTTTGCAGTGAGAGGCATAGGGACATTAGGGAGCCCACCAACCTGTCATTTTAATTGGGTCTAAACCTGGAGGATTCAGCCACAAAAAATCTGTTTATAACTAGGGAGGGAGGAGATTTTGATGGTGCTGACTAAACTGTCCAATGGTGTGGGGAGGTTCCAAAACTTATGGCTGAATCTTTGGAGAATGACTGGGTGTTTGACATTATTGAGGAAAAAATGACCAGGCTAAAAGCATCCCAGATGCACAGAATTCAATTGCTTGCAGCACAGTTTGATTTTTAGTGTATTTTGCAGTACATTAGTAATTGATCTGTGTGGTATTTGTAACTACAGAAGGGCTCTAAATGAATGTTTGTCATGATGGTTACAAAATGTTCAATACTGAGAATGAAAATTCTCCTTGCTGTGATTGTTCATCTGATTTACGGCTAATAGAAAGTAGTTCTCCAGCTCCTTTCTGCAGCAAATTGATCTTGATTTTTCTTTTAAAAATCCCAGTAAGAGGACTAGTTCTGTAAAAGAAACCAATATGAAGCTAAATCATGGTGAGAGCTGCTTCCTGTGGACATGCTTGGCACATTTCCTGTGGCACAGACCACTGGATTTTTGCACTGGTGGTCACTCTGCCTGTGCCTAGGAGACAGCTGTGCTTCCCTTCCAGAAGTGGAGCTTTTTCAGGGTCCTGGAAGTTCACTGTCCAAACTTTTTCAATCCCAGGAATTCAGTAGCAAATCTACTTACAGCTTTGCTTAGTCTTCCTCTGCATGTCACCAGTGATCCTGCTGTCAGGGGAATCTCCCAATTCATTCTATCATTTCTGCTGTACATGTAGTCATTATTTATTTATTAGAAGGTGGAGTTCTCTGGTGGTTTCCCTTCCAGTGCCTGGACAGGGTAAGAAAGGTTCAGTTTCCAAGTGGGGCCAAAGAGGGTGGTACATTAGTCGTACATGTGCAAAGACCCAGTTGTGACAATGAATCTCTTAAGGACTTCTGTAAAACTCACTCTGTCCCATTTGCCTTTGCTGTAAAAGGCTGTTAGGGATCCCACAGTTAGTGTGGGACTCAGTTCTGCTAAACCCACTCTGGAAGAGGTATGGTCTCCTCTAGGCTGTTTGTTTCATAGCTGCTTCTTCCAGGACAGTTTATGCCTATCCCTGAGGTAACTGAGACAATGAGTTCCTCTGGTCTGGTGTCCTATAGCAGAACAGACTGGTGTTTGGAATTTTGCTGTCTGACATCAGTTCAGCTAAACACACACTTATTTTTAATGGCATTGCTGTATGGTTGCATCAGAAGTTAAGCACCTATCAAGGTCAGAGCTGGATGAGAGCCAGCAGAGTCAGCAGCAAGCCTTGAGCAAACATTGAGGAAGCAAGTGATCCTTTCCCTACAGGGTTATGATGTTGGTAAATTCTAGAAGTCTTATGTGGAAAAAATGAACTAAGGGATAGGGAAGGGTGATACCACAGTAACAACAGCACATGCTCTGCTTGCAGTGATGTTTGCCAGCTCATTAGGATAACAATGTTTCCTAAGTGTTAGAAAGCAAAAAGGTATCAGACTAGTAAAAATGATGTTTTGGCAGCTGGGAGTGGGAGAAGGGCAGGAATACTTACAGTGTTGGGCATGCAAGGCAGGTATCCTAGGTGTTACCTGTAGAAACAGGTATCCTAGGTTTTACCCTTTCCTCCTGTGTTTGAGTCTCTTCATGTGCCTTTCTCCAGGTGCAGACAGCAAACTTGGTGCTGGAAGATGGTGTGAAGATGAAAGGTTATTCTTTTGGCTATCCGTCCTCCACAGCAGGGGAAGTCGTATTCAACACGGGGCTCTCTGGGTAAGGCAACAACAAATGACATGGAAGCATCAATACTTCTCTGGAAGCTTGTTGAAGTGTGAAAGCTGCTTTTTCCAAGCTCCTAGGGTCCTGATCCAAGTAGGTAGTTTTCTATATAAGGCTACATTGTAGTCCAGAGATACAAAGAGAGATAATTAATGAAGATGTCTCAGGCAGAGATGTCTTGTGCCACAGCATTTGTGGTGATAAGGACCTTTAAAGACTAATCTGATGATGATAATGAGACACACAGGGTTCTGGTCACTTCCTACTGAATTGCTGAGTCAGAGCAGAGCTATCTGTTCTCCCTCTAGTGCCCAGATCAACTATAGAGGTTTGAATCATCTGCAGCCTTCTTGGTAATGGAACTTGGCTTTTGAGTGCACAACTTTTAAACCCCAAGTTGGTCACCTTTATGACCCATCTCTTATGTAATTTGTTGGCTCATAGCACAGGTAAGGATGCTTTTTGCATTCTGTGCCCTTTCCAGCTAAAGGGGAGGATCAGATTCATGCCTAAGCATTCTCTGTCCTCTTGAGTGGTAGAAGCCTATGGCTGACTTTTGGCAGCCAAATGCTGCCAGTGCTTTTGTTGGACTGCTTGAGCAGAGGGAATCTGGCCAGAGGAATGAGGCTTTTGGTAAGGACAGCGACATGTCCTTGGGGAGATAAGACGTCTCTGAAGTTGTTGATGCTTGAGCTTCTTCTGCAGTCATTCATTCATAGCTGTCTTTGCTCATCTGCATTGTGTTCTCCAAATTCTGCTCTCCTTTGGAGATCTCAGTACTCATAGGATGAATTTTTAAATTGTATAATCGGTGAAAATGTTAAATTGCTGCAGAGGAGAATCAGCTTGCAGTTTTGCATTAGGAGACAATTATTTAAGCATTTCAACAGCACTAATTACTGGCTGTGTTAATATACCTGCCAACAAGCCACTGTGTAATATAGATCAGAATGATGGAGGGCACCAGAGTTCTCATCTCATTTATAGATTATGGGCCATAAATCTTGGCACATCACAAAAGTCAAGGAGGACCTGAAGGATTAATTTCCTCTCCACCTGTTACTATGGCAGAAGTTGTGTTTGTTCATTGTCTAATCATTTGGAGAGGATGTTGTGACAAAGATCTCTTCTGTGCTGGGGAGCATATGGGCATGGAGGAAACATTCAAAATGTAAGGTGGTATCTTCAGAGCCCCCTATACAGAACATGACCTGATTGGTTCAGAGAAATGGAAGACAAGAATTTGCAGCATTGTTTCCGAGTATAAAAGTGGCAGATTTCCTACCAGTCCTGGAGTTGCTGTCCATTGAAAGGAGCCCTGTAGCTGTACCTCCTGCTCCTGATCACAAAGATCAAGATCCATGTATCCAGAGGAACCCAGCTGTCCCTTCTCCCTGACACAGGAGGAGGCTGTGCCAGGGTGAAGGAGGTGCCCAGGCTGCTGGGACATGCAGCAGTTTGTCCCTGTAGGGAGCCAGAGGTTAGTGCAGGGTGCTGATAAGCCCCAGACCTGCTTGCTGTGAAGTGGGTGTTTCTAGGTGCTGAGTGGGGTCAGCGTGGCCTCTGTCCTGGGGTGATTCATAGGCTGCTCTGCACCGTGTCTCCTCATCTGGACTCGCACATGCTGATCCATGTTATAGAAATGGGAGGCAAAGCACTTTATGTGCATACAGCTCTCAGGCTTGAAGTAGCTGAAGCTTGCTGAAATGTTACTCTGGAATAGGAGTATTCCAGAGAGCACTCTTTTGGGGGTGAAATGTTGAATTTTTGATAGAAAAGCACAAGGAAGAACTTTTCAGAAGCATTCGCTGAAAAAAATAAACCTACTGTTGTAGCCATCTGTTTGGTAAAGGAACAAAAAGAGGAGATTTCCCATTAAGAAAGAAGAAGAGTTACAACCCATAAAATGTCCCATGTTTGAAATGACTCCATAAAGGAGTTTACCTCTAATAAATGTGTGTGTTTCCCATGATATCTCTAGTGAGAGAGTTGACAGGAGTTTACTGAAATCAGGCAGACCTTTGGGCAGGCACAGCAAGGATTAGACCTTGGAGCACGTTTGGAGTTGGTGTTTCCATCTGCTCCTCTGTGCTCCGCACAGCATTGTTCCTGCTTAAAGGGCATTGTCCCAGCTCTGCCTGCACACGCCACCCAGACCCAGTGGCTCTCTGTCCTTGTTTGCTGATTACAAATGACATGCAAAGGTTAATTACATTAGCTTTGTCAGTAACGAGGAGTCTTTTGGAAGCATAACCAATTAGCTCGGAAGGGGAGAACAATGCCAAGCGTGCACGTGCCATGTGCTTGGTACCTGCTGCGGTTCTGGGATCACACTGCACTTCGTGTGGTTGGTTACCTGCAGCAGCAAATATAGATTCGAACATCAGGAGAGGCTTACCTGAAAATATTTCCTGACTATTGTTTATTGGACCTGTCATTTCTCAGAGCTGGCTGGCGTGCTGCGTTGTCTGTATCTGCCGGCAACCAGTCCCGCTTTTGGGAAGAGTTTCCCAATGTTTGACAATTAATCTTCTGGCAGTAAGTCTGGTATTCCATAAAAATGTCTCTTGTGGCTTGCTGATATCTGGTAGATGGCTGGGGTTGCCAATTAAGTATTGTTTAAACAATAATGACAAATTATATTCTGTATAGGGCAGATTCATCCTGAAGTGTCTTTATGCATTTGGCTCAATATTCTTGGGGATAACTTCATCTGTTGCTAAATTGTAGCTGGTTTTGGGTTGAAATTGCAATTGTTTAAGGGACATTTGCAACAGTATACTACAGTATAAGGGTGAAAGTGAAGGACTGTCTGTTAATTTGAAGCTGAAGAACAGGAGCATATAGACCATATTTACCTTGTCCCCTTATATGTGGTTGAAAGTATGACTGGATTGACTAGGTCCAGAGGTGATACTTTGTGGAATACTAGGTTGGGTCCTCCACTGCAGAAGAATGTTCCAATGTGCTTTTAGATCCATCCTTGCTGAGACGGGCATTCAGGCAGGTGCTTAACAAACTGCCAGGCTTCTGCCTGGGCTGATCACAGGACATGCTGTGGGGCCTTGTGACCAGGGCTGGAATGCTGAATCTCAAAGCATTGGCTGCAACTAGCCTTCTTCAGGGATACACAAACCAGCTTCCAAGCACTTAGGAGTCTTGTCCGGTGAAATGAACGGTGTTCTGTGGGGGGGAATGTGGAGATTGCCTAGAAGAGATGCCTGTCTCTGCTGGGAGAAACTACAGAACCATGGCAGGGTTTGTTGACAGAGCAGGTGGGAGAGAAGGACCCAGAGTAGTGGTGAGGAATCCCAAGGACTTGTCTATGTCCTCCCCCACAAAAAGAGCAGTTACAGCCCTGAACATCCCAAGACGTGCAAGCTCCAGAGTGTGGAAGGGACAAAGCCTGGGCAAACAGCTCCGTTGTCTGCTGGCTTTTCAGCTGGAGCCTTCTGATGTCACTGAGAGGGAAAGCTCTTAGAGCGGGTGGAGGGCAGGGCGCAGCAAGGGCAAAGCAGTGCCCAGGGGTGTGCCCAAGGAGAGGCCAGGCCAAGCTGTTACCAGAGGGTGCAGGGCTGAGATCTCCCTGCACTCTCTGTATGAGTTTCTCATGTTAAATCAAAGGACTCTGAGTTTGTTGATAGCTTCTGTGCTTTTCTCAAATGAAACACGAGAAGCTAAAGTCTTTCCTTGTTCTCCATGTCAAATGTTTAACCACAAATGGCAAAGTCAGGGCATATTCACAGATGTGTTTGCTTTTATTCTGAGAATATCTTCACATGAATACCATTTCTGTCTTTTTGTCATACGAGAATTCAGATCTGTCTTGTTTTCACTGGGTCTTTTGTTTTCCTTTTGACTCCAGACCAATGTACCCTTCTTCCACTGTTTCTTCACCTAGATACACCGAGGCCTTGACAGATCCCAGCTACAAAGGACAGATTCTTACCCTGGCTAACCCCATAGTTGGGAATGGTGGAGTGCCTGACACGGCTGCTTTGGATGAAATGGGCCTCAGGAGATTTCTGGAGTCTGATGGGATCAAGGTAATAATAGGAGAAGCAGTGCTGATCAAAGGGTTGTGCCCAGCAGCCTGAGTGCGTAAGAGTTTACTGGCTCCCTCATAGAAGGAACCAGTGATACTCAACCTTTCTTTTTTTCCTTCTGTATATTGTCTGTTGTAGGAATGGTGGCAAAAAATACTCCATCTTGATTTCTGTACTAAGCCATGTGCCTTCTGGAAGTATCTGTTCTGAGGGGAAATGTCTGTTTTATACACTAACTCCATTGAAAAATGGAGCTGACTTTTGAAACAAAATGTTACTTAAAAGTGAAAAGTTTTCTTATTATTAAAAAAAAAGAATCAAAATAAAACATTTTGTCTTGTCCTAAATTTTCATTTTCTTTCTTTTGACAAGAAGTGTTTTGTCAGCTCAGTGCAATTTGCAGCTTTGGTTACCAAGCCACATTCTTCTATGGATTTCCTGGTCAAAATGCCCAGGCACAGTCATGAGATAGCCTGAAGTCTGTCCATATGGTTCATGGTGAACAAATAGTGAAAATTGCGAGTACTGGATAAGTACAAGGGTGATCCCACAGTTCAAAATGATGTTTCTTCTCTCTGCAGGTTTCAGGTTTACTGGTGCTGGATTACAGCAACGAGTACAGCCACTGGCAGGCTACTAGGAGCCTGGGAGAATGGTTGCAAGAAGAACAGGTGAGCAATCTAGGTGTAACGACACAATGAGAACTGACCTGGATGGAAAGATGAGCTCTTTATTTTGTGCTTTTTAGAGCAGAAACTAGATTTGAACAACTCAGCTATTTATGAGTGGGAATAAGGAGAAGTGAAGAACTGCAGTGAGGCAGCCTTGGTAAGGCTGCTGCTGAGAGCCTGAGCTCCCGACACAGGGTGAGGCTGGATGGGGCTGTGAGCAGCCTGGTCTAGTGGAAGGTGTCCCTGTCCATGGCAGGGGGCTGGAATGAGATGAGCTTTAAGGTGTCTGCCAAACCAAACTGTTCTATGATTCTGTGACATGTTCTCATAAAAGTGATCTGGCTGCTGTCTTCTTTCCATTTTTTTAGCTGCTTGCTCTCTAACTTATCCTTGGGTTTTCTTCAGGTGCCTGCACTCTATGGGATTGATACCAGAATGTTGTCCAAATTAATTCGTGACAAGGTATGATCTGCTTCCCTTGATCCAGTTGCATTAACCTTGCTGATGCTGGGCCCTTTCCAAGTTCAGCAAACCTGGAGGAGCAATGGTACTGCTAGGCTGCCTTGACTTCAGATGCTGCTCAGATCCATATACTCTTCCAAAGGCTTCTGTACTGCTGGACAATGCTCTGATCCCACGGATCTCCCTCTCCCTGGCTCTGCTCTGGGTTTCCTGTCCTACATAAGTGAGCCAGCACAAGGTGATGTAAATGAAAGGCCTCAGGTAGTGTCAGTCACGACACGTAGTACTGAGCACATCTTAACTCAGAAACAGTCAAAGAGAGCAACAAGTCTGTGAGGTATTGTGGATATTTGTTTGCAGATAGTGGCACCTTTGGTCAGTGCAAATTCTCCTGCTCCTCTGAGACAAAGGGATGCCTACAGTCATCTAAGATGGATCCTGAACCTGGTTTTCTTTGGCTGAAGCCTGCTATTATTTTCAATAGTCATTACTTTTCTCTGTTTTCCAAGAGCTGACAATTGAAGGTCATGGGTAGGATTATGTTATGGAAGGTTAATGTTAATTATGTTATGAAGGTTAATGTGAAGGTACACTTCACACTGGCTGAAATGGTGATCAAAGCCAGTCTGAATGTAAATTTGCCTTGGAGGCTCTTTTAATGGATTATTTGAAGCTGCTCTTTCTTTAGGTGATCAATTTTCAGTCTGCATCCCAACCCTATGCCCCCTTTCATTCCATAGAACAACACAGGAATGGCCCAACTTGAATAGAGGAATATTTGTAGACACGAATTCTTGTAGGAAGATTTGGCATTGTCCTGCTCTTACAGATAGCATACAAGTACAATTTAATACAATAGAAAATGACAATATATTTTCTGCTTTCTTAAGACATAATAGATCACCGTTCCTTTTATCCAAAGTTAATACTTTCAGTATTTGTCCTGTAACTTAGCAATGTATGGTAGTCACTCCCATTATACCATGACTTTGAGTGGTATTGGTGTATGGCTTTTAAAAAAGTGCACAATGTCACCTCTTCACCCAGTTTTCTCAGGTTGAAAAAAAACTACTTCGTATTTATTACTCCCTGTCTCCATAAAAATTGGGGGTGAGAACAGGGCTTCCATAAGATAAATGCAGAAATAAGCAATGACTTGTTACACTGGACTAAAAGTAAATGCAGGACACCATTTGGCTGAGAACAAGGGCTTTAAGAGCTTGGTCATCAGCATTTATGGAACTCACTGCATGGTGGCACTCAGAACCATGGCTCTCAAGCACCACTCAAGACCCTAGTTTCCAAGAGCAAGACTTGCTGAAGATGATGATGACCTTCTTCTGCTTCATGTGAAGCAGCTTGGAGCAGCTTTTGGTGTAAGGTGCTACTCAAGAAGACAGAGGCTGTCAGCCACTGTTAGGGGCAAAACTTTGTCCTTAAAACTTGCCCTTGTTAGTGTACAGGGCAGTGCAAGATACTGGCTGTTGCTTTCCCTAGAGAAATGGCAAGGACACTTCGGGTATGGCAAGCCTGGGAAGTATCTCACATGAGAATCACTAAATCCAAGGAGCAATCCCAGTGTGAATACTGGTGTAATATCCACAGAGCAAGCTGAGTTTAACATGTTTGATCATGAAAGTGGGATGTGATAAATTTACCACAAAACATTGACTTCCTCTGTTTTACTTTCCCCTTCCATCCTTGAAAACTTCTGTACTGCACACTCTGTTCCCATGCTGAGATGTTAACCCTAGATTAATCCCACTTACTCCAGGAGTGGGGCAAAGCCAAAGCAGGGAATTTTTTTCCACTGAGAACTTCAATGAGAAGGATATGCTGCTGGCAGAACAAGAGTGTCCTAGCTTCTGCCAGGTGGTAACAGCAATATAGATTATGGCTTGCTAGAGGTGATTTTTATTTTTAACAGCTTATTCAGAAAACAGCTGGGCTGACCTGCCTCCAACATAGCTTTGCCTTACACCAGTTTTGCTGCCTTGTAGCTAGCCACAGGAGGCAGCTGGAAACCTCACAGTGGGCTTCAAAAACCAAAACGTTTTAACACTGCTTTGTGGATTACTTCCAGATCTACATGACAGTTTCGTGGGGATCTGAATTCTGATCTTCTTGGAAGACATCTCAATTTAATGTCACAACACAGCTTGCCAGACTGCCTATTAACAAATATTACTGCTGATATGTTTCTCCTCAAATGAAGGAATTTAAGCATATTTTTTATACCAAGGAAGGCCCATAAACTTCTGAAAATTCTAAAAATGGTTATAAACAGCCAAAAACCCATCTTTAAACAGCTGTTCCAGTTGCTGGGCCTGTCAACACCTTCTCCTAGTGTTCACAGCTTCTCCTTTTCTCATGCTTTGTTTTTTTGTGTATTTCCACAGGGCACGGTACTTGGGAAGATTGAATTTGAAGGTCAACCTGTGGAGTTTGCAGACCCAAATAAGCAAAACTTAATTGCAGAAGTTTCAACAAAGGTGAGAAGTTCTTCCATAGTATTAGGGCTGTATGCTTCAGGTAGTAACTGCTCCTTATTTTCTCTGGGGATCAACAAGTTTTTCTAAACAAACAATTTGGATTCCTTTTCTAAACTATGCACCTTTCTAAACCTTTGGTGGACTGTTTCCTCAATATCCTCGTGGCTCCTTAGGTGCAGTGTTGGAGATAAAAAATGGATTGTGTTGGGCTGAATGTGGTCTGAACCACACTCTGATCAGAGGATTGTGCGTCACAAAGACAGAGAAGTATTGGGGGTACAGTTAGACCTGGTATATGGTGGATGTTTTCAAACATAAAAAGAATAAATTAAAAAAATGGTTGCTTTCCTTAAAAAAATTTTAGGAAACATCACAATACCATTTGATAATCCCTGTTCAGGCTTTATTTTGTTGGGGTGATTGCAGAAGAGATTTCTAGATGTCAAAACCAGACCAAATTAGGAATCCCCTGCATCTGATATTGCTGGAATTATCTGCTATGCCCATAGATCTCAACAGACCAGCAGTGAAGTTTTTACTCTGTTAGCTGGGCATGCAAACCCTGTTCAACTACAAGCTGAGAAGAACATTAGAAATCATGAGGATGTAGGAAACCAGACCCATACTAAAAATAGTAACTATTCTTGTACCAGTGCAAGGGCCAATGCCATAAATTGTGGCCCCTTTGGCGGTTTAACTGGGGGATAAAGAGTGCCCTGGATGCTTAATCTCATTGACTGAAGTGAGAACCAAATGTATGAGTCCCTTTTGCAAATTCCATGCATGCTATGGTGTTTGCAGCTCCTTCAAGGTCAGTGAGGCTCTGGAAGAGCTCTGCAAATAGTTGCTTGTGTACTGTTCTGCACACAAGCTAGTGTGTTCATGGCGTGGGTGAAAGGCAGTCCTGAGCAGACTGGTCAGCAAGCAAGGGGGAGTTTGAAGCACTCTCCATCCAGGCTTGGATTTACAGTAGTAACTGGCATCCTGGGATGCCATGGCAATACAAAAGCCACCCTGCAAATCTCACCATGGGGGATCTCCCCAACTCATGCCAACACCTCCACTGTGTTTTGAGTCAGGCCTTGTTGCCACACAGAAGGATGGCAATTGCTTACTGAGGTTGTGATCTAGGATTGCAAGGTGCAGGTGGAGCCATTTCGAGTCAGCATCTCAGAAACAGTAAGATTGCTGATGCTAAACACTGCAATTACTAAGACAGAATTACTGTATAGATGCTGAAAATAGCTTCTTAAAGGGAGATATAATAAGATTAACAGCACTTTAGTGGTCTCGTTATGTTTATAACTTCATTTTATAGGCTTAAAAAACAACATCACATATAAAGCTGTAAATGAGGTAAGCTGTTTAATGTTGGTAATTACTGGACATGATAATCTATCTGTTGCCAAAAGGTGATTTTCATGTAAATCAGCATACAGTATGATCTGGAATCTGCTCATCTATTGTACACTAGGAGTGATTGATTTTCTTGTTATATTCTACCCACCCCCTGCCACCTTGAATAAATGCTAGTGGAGACAGACTGTGCTTACTAACATTGCCTGTCCAGGGCAAGGAATGTGGAACACTGCCAGTATTCTGCAAGCACCTTTGTTGGGGATTTTTTGGTGTGTGTGATTGTCAGGGTCGCAGAGTAGATGAGACATAGTTAACCAGTCCGAGCTAAAAGTTCACACCTCCCCACACATGGAGGCCCGTGTACTGTTTTTATTCTCAGCACTAGTACCAGCAGGAGCTTTTACTCCCCCTAACCACTGGTTTGCAGCCCTCCCACATAATCCTTTCAGACTTTCAGTTTTTTATGGGCTGTGCCGTGAACAGGTGAGGGAAGTCCTCTGGCTTTAGAAGGAACGTATTTTAACAGTTCTCTGATCCAGCTCTGAGTCTAGTTTCTGTCTAAACACACTCCTGGCCAGATGCAGGGAACAGGTCAGGTCTCTTCAGTGACAAGGGGGTTGTGGAGACAGCCACATCTAATATCAGTCTTGCTGCTGAAGAAAATGTTGTAACAAATCATAGCTAATTAATTTGAGTGGGAAGACTTTTGAAAATAAAGTTAATTAAACTACCTTGGAAGTAGTGTTGCCCCACATCTCCCTCTGGTCCTGAGAACAGCTAAGGAGAACCTTTGAAGGAGGTCTTTGCTTCATATTATTTTTTAAAGTATGAATATTGTGAGAAATTGAGGGATCTTCAAAAGCCCCTTTTGAAAAGGACGGTGAGTTTTCCTGAGGGTCTCTGACACAAGACACTAAGCTAGTTTCTGTGAGAACTGAACACCTTAACGTTCTTGGGATTTTTGAAACCCACCTGCCAGAATCTTGAAGGACAGCAGGTAGAAGACCCATAAAATTCCTGTGCAGTGATACAATTCCACTATGAACTGTTGGAACCTGAATCCACTTGTGTATCAGTAACTGTGAAGGTACCATTGTATGTTGTCAGGCATGGCTTCTTCTCAGAAGCCTGCAGTAATCCAACAAGACCCATGTTCAGTATGATTCTACTCATTCTGAAAAAGGGTTGTAGGCTACTTTGCCATCTGATTATGTAATGTGAGCTACAAGATACCTTCCCATACAAAAATCTCCTTTCTGTATCACACACTAGGAGTCACAGCAGCAGTGGTGACACTACTGGCTCAGGCTGAGCCACATCCTCAGAGATGGGGTAGGGACCATTGGTGATTCATGTGCAGCAGCGTGAAGCCTTTTAGTGAATGGAGGCGCTCCTTGCACTCCACCTCTTGCATCCTTGCTCCTGACATGGAAGTAAGTCCCTCCTGATGATGATCAGAGCTGTCCTCACACAGGACACACTCTGGCATTCTAGTGATGCCTGGAACATTCTAGTGGCTATCTGGAACAGAGGCTAGACAAGATTAAAGAAGAAAAGTGGGTATTTATTAAAGGCCTTCAATAGGTACACCTTGGCAGTCAGAAGCCTCCAAGAGGCTACCCAAGATGGATGATGGTCACGAGTTTTTCATACATATACAAGTTTGGGCCACTTACATATCAGGGGTTAATCCTCCAATTAAAGCTTTAGGTAATGAAGTCATATACCCCCAGTTTTCTCCCCTCAGCTCATTTTTGTTTAAACTTTTCGGGGCCTGAGGCAGTAAGGTGTCCTTGAGTTTCAGGCCTAGAGAGGAATTGTTTTGTCTGAATAAAACGGGAGAACAGTAGCTGACAGGCTATGGAATTTTAGAGTTATACACTAAAGCAGTACGGGATCTGAAAAATATAAAAGCTAAATCCTAAGGCATCACTATAAACCTCTGCATTTCAATCTCTGCAAAGATAAAAGAACAAGAACTGAGTTAGGGTAACACACGGGGAGGAGTTGCAATGTTCTGCTAACAAACTTCATCTTGAATTATCTGCTGAGGGAATGCCTTTCCTTCTGGCTGGCCATATTTCTCCTTTTAAAAAATTCAGTTTGTCACCCTGCACCAGCCATATTGGACATGGATTTTAATATCTTTCCATAAGGAGGCCCAGATGTGAAATATGAATGCCAGGGAAGCTGATTAAAAGGGAGTTACTTAGTCTAAAAGAGAAAAAAAAAGAAGGAAGAAAGGAAAAAAAAGACTTTTTTTTCCCCATGATGCCCAAGAGAAGAGCCACTTTGGGCAAAATACATTTGTCAGTATCAGCTTTCAGAAGCTGAGTGTAACTGAAGGTAAGCACAGAATTTGTTTTTAGGAGGCAGAAGGCAGCCTTATTTGCTTATTGATGAATAACATCAATAACTGCTACCTGCAGTCATGTAGCAAGCAAAATAATTCAGCAAGCTTCAGAAAGAATCTGTCCATGAGTAACCTTACATTTCTTCCATTCTGGCTGTGACCAGTAGAAAACGGGGTGTACAAAGCATGATGATCCAGATTTGGGACTGGTGACAATTTATGTTGTGGAATGGGTTAAGGAACAGCATCTGAAAGAGAAGTTGTGAGATAAAACTGCCATAGGAGTCCATAGGAGCACAGGCCATGCTCGGTGGCAGGCCTGGCCTGGTCTGTACTGCCATGATGCACAGAAGGTCACTCGCAGGCTGTCCCCAGCTGTGCTGTGCTTTGGTCTTACTGGCACTGGAGTTTGGCTGGTGTTTCGTGTGATGGATCTGTAGCTGGTGTGAGGCAGCCTTGCTCCACTGGCATCAGCAGGATGACTGCACTTTAGCTGAAAAGATCTCAGTGGGTATCTGGCCTGTTTCTCTTGGGCTGCGATAATCTGTGAAAACTGGCTTTTTGCGTCACTGCTGATGGGGTGACACACAGGAAAAAATCTTGTCACTAGCTATGCAAATGAGTGATTGCTTAGGAATTGCATTACTGCCGTAATCAACAGTATATAAAACGGCATTATAACTTCTACTTTCGCAGAAGGATGAAGGAAGCAGTAATGTCTACAGTATTCCTGGAGATTTCCACATAAATTGATTGTTAAGTACCAGTTGCTGCACATTGGTGAAAAGTTATTCTGCTGCCCGTCTTCTCTGTGTTTTGGGGACAGGGCATGAGCTGTCATTTACAACACGGTCTGTCTTTTTATAGGAAGTCAAGATTTATGGCAGAGGGAATCCAATTAAAGTTGTAGCTGTTGACTGTGGGTTGAAGCACAACATTATCCGTCTGCTAGTAAAGGTAAGTCAGTGCTTGATGTCCATTGTCACTTGTTTTGCTTTGACAAGAGCCTCACCTGTACTCAAGAGCCTTCCTTCCACCTGGATGCATGCATTTGAAAGTTAGTTGCCCTCCTAAAGTGAGGCACAATTTTTAGGATGATTTTTATGCACTGGGAGGTATTTTCTGCACTTGGTACAGTGTATTGAGGGGAAAAGGGAGAGGACCTGTACAGCAGCCTCTCAGCCATGGGAAGAACCCCAAAAGACGAGTTTTCAAAAGATGAGGCACAACTTCTCTAAAGAATAATGAAGGAAGGTCAACACAACATTGTTAAAAATAAAAAAATGGGGGGGGGGAAAATGTGATGATGGTGGTAAATGGTTGAAACAGGCACAGAGTAATTGTGGAATGTTCATCTTTGAAGATATTAAAAACACAGCTTCCCCAGGCCCTCAGCAACCTGCCTTAAAGTGGAAATTACCCCTGCTTTGTGCAGGGATTGGACCTGGTGACCTCATGAGGCTCATGCATCCCAAGTCATTCTTCGATTCTAGAACTCTGTGAAAAGCTTTTCCTGTTTTTAGCACAGTGATGTAGCAGTTCTTGCTTCTTTAGCCACGCAGAAGGACAGAAGGCAATGTCCTCATATTCTCTAGATGCACAGGATTTCCCTGACTCAATTTTTTAATTAATGGGGATGTTTGTCTCAGTTTTGATGTGCAAGACTGCTTCTGGCATGTCATAGAACAAGGCTGTGAAGCCCTAATTCAGCAGTTAGGATGAATGCACTGTGTAAAAGTGAACATACGTTACGTGTGTATGTACACACTTATTTTGCTTTCCATTAGTAAGTTTTGATCTCATCAGTGAATTTCAGAGTAACCTGATGAACACTGAGGTGGCTCAAAGGAGCTGAGTCTACCAGTTTTGTGAAAGTAATATGGTCAGATAGTGGAGAGAAGCTGCATCATGGACAAAGGAGATAACTGATGACTGAAGTACAAATGCAAGCTCTGGGACACGACAGCCTAGGAAGAGCCTCCTTACAAAAATTAATTTGTTTCCCTCCTCCCTTCATTTCTTTTTTTTTTTTTTTTTTTTTTTTTTTTTTTTTTTTTTTTTT